>SZWC01001363.1:224071-260632 GCA_023375785.1 Penium margaritaceum
AGAGAGAGAGATAGCGAGAGAGAGAGAGAGAGAGAGAGAGAGAGAGAGAGAGAGAGAGAAGACATCATGGACGCACACCAACTGAACTCATAGCCTTCTTGATCGAGTCACGCTCTAGTGCCTTGGTCAAGAAGTCAGCCAGTTGCAGTGCCGTCTCAATCCACACAATTGTGATTCTTCCATTATGCAACAATGAATGCACTTAGTGATACTCAATATTGATGTACTTTATGCGAGTGTAATGCACATCGTCATTGTCAGAAATGGCCATGGCACTCTCATTATCACAGTACCTTGTGATGGATGGGAGCAAATGACGCTCTTCGGACAATAGGTGACACAGCCACACGCTCTCACATGCGTGAACCAGAGCTCTCAGTGTTAGATTCTGGTGTAACAGACTGAGGGGCAGCCTAAGCAACTTGCGTGGGAGCCCGCACGTTGCATCAACAACGTTGCTTTCCCAACCTGCTGAATGAGGATTTCAAGCTTGGTATCAGAGCCACAGTGCAGCTGAAGCAGCAGAACACCGGCAAACAGGTGGAGTCAATGGCGACGGTCCCGAAAACACGCCTGTACAAGGGAATGCTGCCCGATGTTTTCAGGTAGCGTTAACCCACCGGGTGGCGTCTTCAAAACACTCCTGATGCAGGGGAAATGCTGATGATTTTTTTTGGGAGCACTAACCCCGTGGCGGTGGTAGCGGTGATGGACTCACGGCCGGCACAACCGACCGATGCTGGAGCGGCGCCAATGCATGTGGCAACGGCACCGCCAGGAAAGTGATTATGCCATTGTTGCCAGCATGGCAGTAACAGCAGCAGTAGCAGCATGCAGCAAACATCATGTAACAAGCAGCACGTAGCTGGCAAGGAGCAGCTACTACAGCAAGCAGCAACAGCAGTAGTAGGCAGCAGCCGCAGCTGGCAACAGTAACAAGCAGCGAGCAGTGGCAAGCAACGAGTAGCAAGCAGCAAGAGCGAGCAACAGCACCAGAAACAAGTTACGAGTAGCGAGTAGCAACAGCCGATTGGAGCAAAAACAACAGCTATAGTAGCACTGAGGAGCAACATCTGGTAGCAAACACTACTAGCCTGCACTGGATTGCAGCAACAGCAGCAGTAGCAGCAGTAGATGCGGGCAAGAGCAGGAGCAGCTAGTAGTTGAAGCAGCAATGGCCACCGGTAGTTGTAGGAGTGGTAACATCTATGGTAGTAGCACGTTGCTGTAGTAGCAGCGAGCAGCAACAAAAAAAAAGAGAGAAAAAAAAGAAAAATTGCAAAACGTTGCACAGTCAAGGATTGGGGGCTACAACCCCACCCTCCCTGTTACTGTTGCAACATTAGCATGCAGCAGCGGGAGCCATTACAGCTGCTACCACAGCCGTAGCAGCTACAATAGTACCATTAGCACACATCGTAGCTGCAGTGGCGCAAGCAACGGCAGCACCAGCCACAACATCGTTACATCATTAGCAGTAGTAGCCACGGTGATGTCAGTCGCGAGCACTAATGTCATTGCTGACATCACTACTGACATCACTACTGACATCAGGAGCAGCAGCAGCAGTTGCAACCACCATAGTAGTAGTAGCAGAAGTAGCATAGTAGCAGAAACAGCAACAGTCATTGGAGCAACCTATGTAGCAGCAGCAGCAGTGGCCACAACAACAACAACAGCAACACCAGTAGTAGCAATAGGAGCTATAGCAACCATAGTAAGAGCTGCTGCAACAGTGTCAGCATCAGCAGCAGCAGCAACAACAATAGTTCCAGCAGCATAGAAGCTGACATAGTAGTAGCTACAGTAGTAGCACAACATCCACTACTAATGTCAGCCACCCTTGGTTGACATCACCACTGATGTCCTTGTTGATGTCACCACTGACATCCCTCTTGACATCAGCCGCACTACTGACATCACTACTGACATCATTATTGACGTCACCAACAAGTTGCAAAAACCAGAGGGAACCATGGTTGAAAGTGAGGAGGGGTCCTCTTCTACGAGAGGACCCCTTGGCCTCCCCTTTTTGCAGCAATTGTAGCAGCTACAACAACAACAGCAGCAGGACCTGTCGCCACTACACCAACAACAGCAGCAACACCAGTAGCAATTTCAGTAAGCGCAGCAACAGCCACTTCAGCAGCAGTAGTGGCTACAACAGCAGTAGTAGCAACAGTTACAACAGTCACAGCAGCAACAGTAGTAGCAGTAGCCGCTACAACAGCCACTACAAAAGCAATAACAACAGCAATAGTCGCAGCAACAACAGCAGTGGCAAGGCATACGAGCTCTTTCTACGCATTGAGGATGCTTGCCACGAGTCTTGCATCCAGCGCACGGAGGCCCTTGCCTCTCTTGCCATTGCCTTGGTGGCTTTTGCTGCCCTCGTAGCAGCTACGTCCTCCGGTGCCTCATCATCCAATAAGAGGAAATGTAAGGGCAATAAGGGTAAAGGTCCATAGTAGTAGTCGAGCGGATCAAGTGGCGGCAGCTCAGTCTGCCATAATAATGGCTAGCTAGGACATGGGTGGTACACGTGTCCGCTCTCGACATACTAGGCACGCATCATCGCCAGAATGCATCGCTTGTGCGAGCGCTGCCTCACCACCGCTACTATGACTGTTCTTGCTCCTGTTGTGTCTACACCGCTTGCTTGGACAGATGTATCGCAACATCATCCATAGCCATTTACACCCGCTCTTCCGTCATCAGTGCCTCCCTCCTCCTTCTTGGGCTTTGATGACGTCACGCCGCAGTCGGTCTACTCCGTCAGGCCCTCCATCCGCGACCGTCAGCAAAAGAAGCTCATCGCATCAGAGCTTGGATTGCCCCACCCTACTCCCCAAAGAAGTGTGATTTGCATCGTCACTTGTCACTCTGTCTTGCCATGCATGACAGAGTCTGAGCTGCGGTTGTGCCCTGCACCTTTGTCCTATCCGTTCTATATCGTGCCCTCCCTACCTACTCCTCTTCATGATGATGTCGCATGGCTCGATGACTGGCAGTCCCGATTCGTACCCCCGTCCACCTCATCCGTGTCTCTCGCACAGTGCCATGTAACTGTTAGTAACAAGGCAACACCGGTCCACGATCGGTCAAGGCCAATATCATCAAATGCAGGGCCACACATCACATGATAGCCTCACGCAAGGCCTTCAGGGTCCTTGGCCCCGTTACCGATGTCTCTGGGGTTCAACCTGGTTCTGGTCAGGTTTTACCTATTCGCGGTGTCGGTGTTGTTTGTTTTCAAGGCCTTGCTCGGTATTACTTTGTGACTTATGTCCTCTACGTCCCTGGTATTGAACTTAGCCTCCTGTCCTTCCATGCCCTTGACTACACGAGCATGAACATACTTTACTTACGTGGTGTTGGCACTGTGTAGTTGCGTTCGTCCGGTCGCGTCGTCTTACATGCCACTACCCTTGGCAATTTGTGGCAAGTGCCGCTCTTTTCCGCTTCTCCATCCATCCCCTCCCCATCTGCGTTTGCTAGCACATTTGCGTCGGCTACCTTGTCCGTGTCCGCCAGCTCGTACAGGCAAGCTGTCCCATCTCCGTCCACTGGCACATGTGTGACGGCTGCCCTGTCTATGTCAGACAGCCCCTCTAGGCCAGCTGTCCCATCTACATTCGCAAGCCCCTTGGGGCCAGCTGCCCCATCTACGTCTACTCGCACATCTACACCAGCCACCTTGTCCGTGTACACCAGCACATCTAGGCAAGCTACCACATCTGCGTCCGCCGACACATCTGCACCGGCTACCCTGTCCGTGTCTAACAGACCCTCCGAGCTAGCTGTCCCATCTGCGTCCGCCGGCACATCTGCGCCGACCGCCTTGTCCGTGTCTGCCAGCGCCCCCAGGCCAGCTGCCCCATCTGCGTCCACTGGCACCTTTGCGCTGGCCGCCCCATCCATGTGTGCTAGCCCCTCCGAGCCAGCTGTCCCATTTGCGTCCGTTGGCACCTCAAAGCCGGCTGCCCCGTCCGCCCCAGCACGCTACACACGTCGCTCGGGCGGGAGTCTCCGACCCCAAACGTCAGCGAGCACGCAGGCCGCCGCCTTGCGCCCCATCGCACCACGACCTCCTTTCACCCCACAAGGTTCTGTGCCTCCTAATAGACCCACTCCTACAGGCGTGAGTGGGAATCCTGGTACCAAAGCGCTTGGCGTGGCCACTTTGGTGGTTATCATTGACGTACATCCGGGGTAGACTTTGGGCTACTCCATGCTCCAACAGGAGCATCGATATGCCGTCACAACTATGGTCACACGTACACCACTTGGGGCACGAGACGCACACGCACTCACTGTCCAACCCACGGAATTCCCAGAGGATCCAACCATCCTACGTGAGGCTCGGGCGTCTCCCAAGGCAGCACATTGGGATGCTTCATGCGCCGACAAGCTCGCTGCCATTCGGCAACATCAGGTCGACGAGCTGGTCGATCTTCCCCCCGGCCAAAAAGCCATCATCGCCAAGTGGGTCATCCGTTGCCAGTGGAAGCCGGATGGGTCCCTGGACAAGTACAAGGCCCGTCTTACAACTAATGGGTTTGCTCAGCTTCCTGGGATAGCCTATGACCAGATCTTTGCCCTGGTCGGTCGGGTCTCTACTAGTTGAGCGTTGTTCAGGCTGGTTGGCCAGCATGGGTGGGAGATGCATCACATGGATGTGAGCAACACCTTTCTCCATGGTTCACTAAAGGGCAAAGTTCTCTACATGACGCAAATCATGCGCGGTTTGGTGCGATGGAAAGCTTGTGAATAGCAATATATCTTTGTTGACATGGTCGTTTTCCAAGTATCCACTCTAGATTGATCGCCAGCTCTCCCAACTTTGGGTGTTGCTGAATTCCGTCAGAACTCGGCTCACATAGTGTGTGGCGACTAGATAGTGCACACTTTGTTCAAGACCGCTTCTCAAAAGAGCTTTGAACCTCAGGACGTGATGAGGCCATGTTGGAACCACATTTTCGACAAAGGGTTATGGACCCACGGCCCTGACCGGTCCCAAACATTCACGGCTTTTGCAGCGAACAGGAGGAACGTCTCGGACAACCTCACTGTCAACATGGCGCTGAGGACGGAGTCACAACTGATCCAGAAACACGTAGATGGCTCTTTCTTTGGACTGTGGAGGTGGCACTTTGAGATCCACCTTGCGCACAAGGGGTTACTTGACCTGATTAAGGGCAAGGAGGTGCTCAATGAGATCTCTGCGACATATGAGGAGAAGCAACCTTTTGCAAAGAAAAATACCAAGGCGGTCATGCTCATGCTGTCATCTAGTGTCGAGACCCAGTGGGGCTACTTCCAAAGCTGCACGTTGGCAGTTGAGGCGTAGGAAAACCTCTGCACCATCCACCAATCGACGTTGCACGTGAATCGGATCTTTGTGATGTAGCGACTTCTAACGGTGAGGGTCGAGGAAGGCAAGGACATCCTCATTGCCTTGCAGTAGATTGAGTCCCTTGTCTCACAATGCAATGATGTGGAGTGGAAGATTGTCTCTCAACTGCAGGCGATGGTACTCTTCATGACTCTACCTAATAGTTGGAGCCCCCTCATTACCGTCCTGGGTGGATGGGCAGAGGACAAGCTCACCTATGGCGCAGCCTCCAAGTACATCCGCAACTAGGTACAATGTCACAGTGGCGGCGAGGCCTTGTTGTCCTCATTGGCCCTGGTCACCAAAATGCATGGTGGCGGCAGTGGCGGTAAGGGAGGCGGCAGAGAGGGTGGCAGCAAAAAGGGCGTCAAGAAAGGTGTGTGCCGCAAGTACGGCAAGGAGGGCCATTGGGCCCGCGAGCTTCTTGGGGAGGCGAAGGCCGGTGGCAAGGACGCCAAAGCCAAGAAGGTGCTCCTCAATCACACCAAAAACCACAACCTCAAGGAGGTAGCTAACGGTCCCACCAATAGTAAGATTGTCGCATGGATAAACAATGGCTAGGCTATCCATTGGAATCATATTGGGGCTTGGGGAGGCAGACAAGCCAATCCCAACCCTCCTCCACTCACTCCTTAGCAGGCGATGGAGGCATGGGCTACGATTAAGGCTCTTTGGGACTTGCGGGTGGCAACCGAGGGCGTCTCCACATGGGTGAATGACCCATGCAAACCCGAGAGCATATGCAGAATACCTGGAGTTCACATGCCCTCTCGTCACCCTCCAAACGCCTGTGGGCCGTAGGAGCCATGGCATCGAAACCCTATCTCAGTGCCAAGTGAGGTTGATAGTTCACTATCCATGGCTCCAAGTGAGGTGGATAGTTAACTATCCATTATCAAGTTATCCGCTTTCTCATACCCTTGCCTTTGGCTGACATGTATGTTTACTCACTCCATTTTCCCTGTCTATCCTTCAAGGTGTGATCTGTAGAACTGTTACTTTGTTCATGCCTTGGAGTTTAGCGATGTATTTCAGGTTTCTGTTGAACTCATAGTTGGGTACAAAGTTACCTGTATTACCTACCCTTGTGTCAATGGTGTGGAGGTGGCACAAACACAAAATGCAGATTTCACATGTATTAGAAAGGATAATTGTGCATGTGCTCTCATCATCCACGTCTTCATTAGTCTTTATGAGGCTACAACATGGAATGATGTCACTTCTGCATTCTTGAGAAGAATACACTACATCAACTCATGTCACTACTGCTGTTACAACACGCATTGTATTATGAAAACATCTGAATCTGAGGTCATTGTACGGTAACAAAGATGAAGTGATGAACCTTGACCTCACAACACAAGGATAGT
The DNA here is from genome assembly GCA_023375785.1 of Penium margaritaceum. Lineage (NCBI taxonomy): Eukaryota > Viridiplantae > Streptophyta > Zygnematophyceae > Desmidiales > Peniaceae > Penium > Penium margaritaceum. The sequence continues at coordinate 230,837 of SZWC01001363.1, forward strand.
GGAAAACACATTAGTGAAGGTATTTGTCTTAATCAACAGAGAAGTGGAGTCAAGTACCCATGACTAATCCACATCTGTGTATACACGGGTAGGTTGTGCATGTAGCAAATGACCTCACATGCAGTACAATTTGAAGCACTAGAGGAGTCACACACAAAGTAAAATTAACTCCGCTGTAAACGGCGATGCACAAAGACGATAATGCGGATTGACCACGTGTGATGTGGCCACTGTGTGCACGGCATCTTGCACATTAAGTGTGCCGAGTTGAAGTGTTGTTTCCTGCACTATGCTTTGACTGGTTGAATGGGTCACTTGTTGTTTGATCCCTTACCCCAAACCAGGTTGTGCCTCGTACTCCCTCTCATGACACCATTGATGATGTTCATTGGTAAAGTCTACACGTCCATACAATGACAGTGAGAGCGAGGAGACGTGGATGAAAATAGATCAATACACATGGATACAAGAACTTTAAAATAGAACCTACGTACCACAGTGCACAACCAACGCCAATTCAACCATGGCGGTGGAGCTTGGGCTCTGTATTATCCTCATTTGACATGTCAGAGTGCTCCTAATCCACCTTCTCCTCTGTCCCCAAAAACTGACACTCAACCTCCAACTCCATGCGAGTGTATTCCTTAGAGCCCAAGGTATCACACCATGATGAATCAGATGTGTCATCCTCATTGTCTTGATTGTCCTCCTATGATGCCATGACCACCACTGCCTCTACGTCCTCGCTCACATCCTCTCCTGCTGCATTGTTTGTAGCACCGCTTGCTTCACCACCTCCAGTTCCAATTGCATCGCTTGCCCCAATTTCTTCACCACTGTCTGTAGCACTGCTTGCACCATTGGATCCTCTTGAACAGCCTGCAGCACCTTGCGTTACAATGCCTCCAGTACCCTCTGTACCACCATCTGTACAAGTATATGCCCCACCGCTTGCAGGACGACCTGAAGCGCCGCCTGCCCCACTTTCTACCCGACCGATGGTGGGACAGGTGGTGCTACTGGTGGTGGCCTGTAGCACCACCTGTTCCACCGCCTACAGCACTGCTAGTCCCAGTTTCTGCCCCACTGCCTGCACCACTGGCTCCTGTTGCAGGTGTCGCAGCAGTAGCAACAAAAATGCCATCCTCAACCTCTTGACTTTCTGCGTTACTATTGCATTCTTGTGCTTACACTGTGGCGATAGTAGCCAGTGAGAGTGCTGGTGGGTTCTTGCAGTAGCGTGGAGGGTGACCCTTCTGCTTGCATTTGGAACAAATGCGCTCTCCCTCGTGCCAATTTACTCAATCCAGGTGCATTGAGCGTGGTTGAAGTTGGGCACACTTGACCCAAAACTGACCCCAACCACGCTTGGCATACTTCATTTCCCAAAGGTTGATGCCCAACATGGGTGACCTCTATGTTCGGAACCAGGCCACTTGTGTCAGATGCATGTCGGTGTAGAACTGCAGGTTCACGCCCGCGTCAAGAAAGAGCACAGCAACATGGTGGCACGAATCTCCGTACTCAGTCCGCTACCCATGCGAGTACTTATTCACGTTCACTTCCACTTCCCGACATGTGAGGCTCTTCGAACCCGTCACAGTGGCCATGAGGCCTCCATAGCTGAGCAACCACTACTCCTTGGCGTGCTTTGTGTAGTGCTTCAGTTTGGCCACCACCAGTAGCGCGTACCGGGTTTCACCGTTATGGGTTGAGTGCCGGTGTTCAACAAAAGCCTCTACACAAACAGGTAGAACTGCCCAAAGTAGTGAAATGGACACACGTGTCGGATGTCCATGAGGTGAGCATTGAGGAACTCTAATACGTTGGAAATCATGTTCCATGCGACACCAGAAACTCGTCGGATATTGGGAACATCTCATCAAGCACCCAATTGAACTCGTTTTATGTGAAGGCACAGGCAAGCTTCCATGTGATGTTTTCTTCTGCCATTTTTGCCTCCAACTGCACGTTCTCCCACATGTGCTGTCCACAGAAGGTGTGTATGGCACTAGGCAACTCACGCTTCACTGTCGCGATGAGCCCAGCCTCCGTGTCGCTTATGAGAGCTGTCCTCATGAGGCGTGTTGTAAGGTACGCTTATGCAAGTTGCTGAAAAAACCAATTTCACCTTTCTTTGTCCTCTTGTGGACAAATTTCCAATGCCATTGGGACCATGTGATTATTCATGTCCCAGTACCATGCACACGACAGCTCTTACTTGAAGCCATTTTTTGGATTGTGCATTCCATGCACAGCAATTGCCTGACATGTGGCCACCCATTTTGACAGGCACCCGGGGCCACTAACGGAGGATGAAAGGGGTAGTGCTTGTCTTGCTCTAGGTATGCCACGATGTATGGGTCAACCTTCTTCAACTGCAATTCACCGGAAACAAAAGGACAGTATGCCACATGAAACAGGTTAGTGAATGGAGAGATGTAGACATGGGAAAAAAGAATCAACATAGTAGCAAAGTTGGCAGAGAAGAAAGTCCACGAGTGGCTTTTCTCCTCCATGAGCTTTTCTAGGGCCTTCTTCTTTCCGTGGTGAATAGCATGGTACGTAGACTTCTCTCCCGTGCATGCTTCCACAATCTATCACAGTGCCTTGGAAGAGGTACATGGTTCCTTGGACATAGTCGGCTCGTTTTGGCGTAAAACCCACGTGACGTTCCCCGACGGGTCACTCTTCGTGTCGATTCTCCTTCACTTGTGGCCGTCCTTGAAAAAAATGATGGTCACGTTCCCGGTTTCCTAATGCCAATGCGCCATCAACTGCCATGGGCATCTCACTTGCTTCTAATGTGCACACCTGGCCTCTAGATGCATCGGCTCCCTTCTGCCGAAGCTCACACCCATGTGTGCGGATACACTATAGGTTTACACCACCTTGTGACATGCATCCATGGTCAGGGAAATAGATACCCACTTTGGAAATGAAATGAATGAATTATGGAGAATATGTTCATGTTTCTTCATGAATTGGCACTGCATACGTGGTTAGTTGATGTTCCCATTTTATGGACAATGTGGTCAGTCATTAAGACGAGTAGATATTTGATGTTATACATGATGAAAGTGGGTAATCAGTCAGGACCACACTTGAAGTAAAAGGAATCATTTTGTTCTTTTTTCATGAATACCCCACATGATATCAGGTACACCTATTTGGAAATTTACTGATATGCCTAGATTTTTTTTATATACTAATAATATGTAGCCCGTAGCCCGTCGGAGCTGCACAAGAGCAAGAGTAGCTTTTGTGCAGCTTCTGCGATACCTTCTGTGATCACCATTGTAGTCATTGTAGAGTTGCTGCTACCACCGCACAATGCTACTGCTCTCTCTGCAGTGGCGTGCTACTCCACTGATTACTCGGAGCTGCGGATGCAGTTGCTCCTATTACTGTTGTTGCGATCACTGCTACTGTTGTTGTTTCTCCTGCTTTTGCTGCTAGTAGTATTGTTATTCCGGCTACGGTTGCGCTGCCGCAATGCTTCAGCTGCTACTGGGTGCTGCTTCAGCGGCTGCGTGGGTGCTGAATTCCGGCACCGAGTAGCATATCAAAGTTGAGAAGGTGGGGTTCATCCACTACGCCAAATCTGCCAAGTCTCTGGTGGTCGCGAACGACAAAGTCGAGCCGGCGGCCTGCCAAGGAGATGTTGAGGTGGTGGTGGAGGTGAACGGTAAGAAGATGTTGCATGTCATCCGTGATGTGCAACATTTCCCCGGCCTGGCTGACATTCTAAGTGTTAGTTGCTTAACGGATAAGGGGTATGAGGTGCTCTTCCGCAGGAAAGGCGTAGTGGTGCGCATGGACAGCGGTGACGAAGTCGTGCTGAAGGCAAAGCGTGAGGGTGGTCTCTACATTATGGAGACAAAGGTGATCCCTGTAGCAGACGCAAAGAATTCACAAGAACACGCCAACAACTTGGACAAAGGAGGTCTTCAGCAGCCATGAATTTGAGTTCGACGAGCAACAGCAACAGTGACATCGGCGTGGTGGACTCTCCAAAACATTGGGAGTGGTTCCAGCTCCTCACCCATGAGGAGGAGCCAGTGGACACAACATTGACAAAGCATCTTTTGAGTGCGATGACCTCGGGCGCAGTAAGGCGACTGCGTAAACGCAGGTGTTGCAGAGGCGCAGGACGCAGCACCTGAATCAGAGGAGGCCAAGGACGTGAATGGAGCTGCAGTGGAGCGGCAACAAGACCAGCCGCTGGCGTCACCAAAATCACCGCGACGCAGCCGGAGGCAGCAGAATGCGGCAAAACGGTATGATGAAGCATCGGGCAGCTGGATCAGCATAGATGGATCCAACTGTCCATTATCCAGCTGGATCGGTGTAGATGGATCCATCATGGTGCAGTGCTTGATGGCACCCATTGTGGATCCAACAATCGTGCAAGAGGTGCTTGCACGGCCTGAAGCGGAGCAATGGGATGCAGCTATCAAGTCTGAGCTGGCGTCCATTGCCGAGAATGACACTTGGGAGCTCATGGACCGACCAAAAGACGCCAAGGTCATCGGCTCCAAGTGGATCTCCAAAACAAAGTATACCAAGGAGGGTAAAGTGGAGAAGTACAAGGCGCGGCTTGTGGCAAAGGTGTTTGCACAACGCAAGGGCGAGCACTTCAACGAGACGTTCGCCCCCGTTGCCAAGTTCACGAGCATCCGGGCAATCCTCGCGGTGGCAACTGCCAAGGACATGGATATGCACCAAATGGACATGAAAAATGTGTTCCTGAACGGCATCCTCAACAAGAAAAATCTTCATGGAGGTTCTGGAGGGGGTGGACGCCCTGGAGGGCAAGGTGTCCAAGCTGCGCAAGTCCTTGTATAGGGTAAAACAGTCGCTTCAGTGCTGAAACCAGTAGATGGACGACTACATGGCGTAGCTTGGTTTCAAGTACGGTAAATTGGATCACATTGTGTATGTGTGGCGCAACAACCAGCTCCATCAGATTATCACACTCTTCGTGCACGACCTGATTTTGTAGTCCTCTGACGTGCAAGCTCTACAAAAGTTGAAGGAGTTGCTGAGCACTAGATTTCAGATGTCTCACATGGGGGAGTTGGAGTACCACCTTGGGGTGAGCACAACACGGAACCGGAGGGCGCTCACACATGAGCTGGGGCAGGCCAAGTACGAGGCCGAAGTGCTGAAGCGGTACGGCATGGAGGACTGAAAACCTGTTGGCAGTCCCGTCTCTACAACCTGTGACCTGAACACAGCAATGTCGTCGTAAACAAAGAAGAGCTGGAGAACATGGATGGGATGTCATACCAGTCCGCTGTGGACAGCCTCATGTACGCCATGGTGGTGACTCGACCGAACCTGGCCTATGGGGTGGGTCACGTGAGCTGGGTACGTGGCCGATCCAGGGCCACTACACCGGAAGGTGGTCAAGCGCATCCTCCGCTATGTGTAGGCGATGCAGTACGCGTGCCTGAGGTTCGACGGAAAGGGGAGGACCCACCCCTTGCATCTCGCCTGCTACACGGATGCAAACTACGCCGATGATGTGGAGAAGCAGAAGTCCACCTCCGAATACGTGTTCTTCCTCATAGGTGCAATGGTCTTGTGGTGCAATGGAAAACAAAGCAGTGTTGCCACCTTCACAGTGGAAGCGGAGTACATCGCGCTGGCCGAGGCGGTCAAAGAGACGGTGTGGCTCTACAAGCTATTGGGGGAGCTTGGCGTGCCGCAATAGGAGCCTACGGTGATACAAGAGGAAAAAACAAGCTCCATCTTTCTGACCAATAACCCGACGCAGCACAGGAGGACGAAGCACATTGACGTGTGCTACCACTATGTGTGCGACATGGCCCAAAAGGGACAGGTTGTGCTACAACATCGTAGTATGATGCACTTACTTGCGGATTGCTTGACCAAGGCGCATCCCAGAGATCGGCATGTCCCCAGTGTGGCAGGCCTTGGGCTTACGGGCTATGATGGGCTCAAGAGCGCTATGGAAGATGAGTAGGAGTGAGTAGGGAGGCATCCCGCATGACAGGTACAAGGGGAAGATTGTCACATATTGCCCCATGCCATGTCATGGAGTTGTCGTTTTCAGGGCGATGGCTCTAGATCCTTGTACAGTGTGTGTTTGCATACATGGATGGATGTTTCGAAAACTAGAGGGTATGTTGGACCAGCTACAATTTCGCAGCACTTGCGTAAGAATTGAGGGAGTTATGGTCCGTCAAAGGTGGGAGGAGGTATTGGCTGTCCAGGTTTGGACGACAGACTTGTTAGCAGCTGGAAAATTGATCCGGCGTTTACCAGTTCGACTCCCACCACACACATCATGGCCGAGGCACCCTTGGGGGATACTATCAGCAATATCCTGTGGTTCATTCCAGCCATGTGCACTTCGGAATGGCGGTCTGGTGCTTCATTGGGGTCCAGGGTTCTTCGGTTGCTCGTCACTTGCACTAGTGCTCTGTCAGGGAAAAAGACTCAATCATGCACTCCGAATTGCGTATCGGGCGCTACGGTGTTCCAAATTGTGTGCGGTTTGGTGTGTTGGAAAGCTTGTGATTAGCACTAGAACTTTCTAGACCTGGTCTGTGTCCAAATATCCACTCAAAATCGATCCCCAGCTCTTTGACATTTGGGTACTGCTGAATTCCGTCATAACTCTGCTCACATAGTGTGTGGCGACTAGAAAGCGCACACTTCGTCCAAGACTGTCGCTCAAAAGAGCTCTGCAACTCAGGACGTGTTCAGGCAATGTTGGGACCACATTGCTAACAGTAACAATGAAGACCACGCAGTGCCATGACTCGATGTAGCACCTCCAGTGCTTGAAGGCATGGATCACCGCCAGTATTTTCTTCTTGTGGATTGCATATTTCAGCTCTGCCACTCGCAGCATGCGAGACGTGTATGCAATTGGTTGTGGCCCCTTTCCATGATTGTGTATCAGCACCGTCCCAATGTCGCCTGCACCCGTTGCCATGACATACTCCTTGGATGAATCCGGATGCACCAGGATTGGATCGCCACACATTGCATACTCGAGCTCCTCAAAGCTGTTATGCTCCTTCTCGCCTCATTCCCACTGGTGATCCTTCCTTAGCAGGTGGGTCAGCGGCATACCCTTCCCTGCGTACCCCCAGATGTCACGCACTCACTTTGGTGTCGGCCACTGCTCCACTGCTTCCACCTTCTTTGGGTCCATGCGGAGACCCTTCCCGCTCACGATATTCCCAAGGAACTCCACCTCCCTTTTCTCAAACTCACACTTGAAGAGCTTAGCAAGGAGCTTCTCTCTCCAAAGAATGTCCAATACTTGTCGCAGATGTTTTTTATGCTCTCCTACAGCTCAAGAGTGGATGAGGATGTCGTCGAGGAACACCACCATGAACTGGTCCAAGTGACGGTGGAAGATCCTGTTCATGAGGCTCATGAACGTTGTAGGAGCGGTGGTCAACCCAAATGACTTCACGAGGTACTTGAAAAGGCCGTACCATGTCCAGAACGCCGTCTTCTCCACATCTTGCTCCACAATCCGGATCTGATGGTACCTTGAGCGCAAGTCAATCTTGCTAAAGTACTGCGCTCCCCTGAGCTAGTAAAAGAACTCTTTGATCCTTGGCAATGGATATCGTTTCTTGATCGTTACATTGTTCAGTGCGCCATAGTCCACGCACATCCGTAGCTTTGTTGTCTTCTTTTTCACAAAGAGGACCAACTTAACATAAGGTGACACCGACAGCCTGAAGATCCCTTGCTCCATCATCTCCTCACACAGCTTCTTTAGCTCACCGAGCTTGTTTTTTCTCATATGATACGCAGCACACACTGTTGGAGTTACTTCAGAACAAGCCCAAGTTTATGGTCGATGTCCTGCCTTGGTGGTAGAACCTTTGGCAGCTCAGCAGCAAACACGTCATTGTAGTTTTCCAACACTTCCTTAACGCATTGTGACAGCTCTGTTGCTGGTGCTTTTTGCTGCTCTCCCTTTTTTTGCTTTGCATTTGCTGCTAACACATCCACCTCTTCAGCTGCTTCCTTCTGCCACACCCATACAAGGTACACTTGGTCCCGCTTGCGCTGACAACGCTTCAGCTGCATGCAACTCAATTGCGGCACCTTGCCTGCCTTGGATTTGTTCTCCTCTTCCCATAACGGCAAAACGAGATGCTCTCTACATTTCTTCACTTTCACCCGGCTGTGCATCCAATCCACAACACGATTTCACCAGTGGATCCAGTCATGCTCCCAAATGGTGTCATAGGAATCCATCAGGCACGTGCAAAAGTTTACCTCACACAACAGCTTGCCGAGGCGGACCCTCAAAGGCCTCAGAGGCATTCCGCACTCCAGCTCTCCTTGAACCAACTTGGCCTTCATTGGCTTCCCAGGTAGCTGTGCAAGCCCCAGCCTTTCCGCGAGCTTCTCGCTGAAGAATGAGTGCAATGCACCACCATCTAGTAATGTTTTAATCTGCCAGCAAGTCTGGCGTCCCTTGCCGTCCATAGAACAAGCCAACAGAATTTCAGTTTTTAGGAGGATTCCCAAAATTCTCTCGCTCCCTTCGCTCCGTAGCAATACACGTGGCAGCTCCCAAGTTGGAGAATGACTTTCGGGGCCGGTGTTCGGTGATGTAGACAAAGCTTTCTCAGTATTTGGCCGCTCGCCACTCACTACTGGTTTTCGTTTCCCTACTACTTCTTCTTGTAGTCTTTCTTATGGTGCCCAGGCTTCCTAGATATCCGACGGTTCCCTCTACACGGCTAACTATGCTACTGGTCTCCTTGCACAACATCAATCTCCATGGGGTAGGGTTTATTTGTGCTGTACTCAAAGCTAAAATTCTATTGCTTTTCACAAAAAACCAGTCCATGGTATCGTAGCGTGTCAACGTGTTCAGCAATGGCCACCATCTCCTAGAACTTTGTGATTCCACTCAGTACCAGTGTGCATTGAATTTCAGCCTTCGAGTCATCATGGTACTTGTCTGCCATCTCCGGCTCGCTCATGTCGTCAATCTCCGAGCACAACGCCGAGAAACGGGGTGTGCATTCCTATACGTAGCTGATCTACTTCAGCTGCTTTAGCTTGTTGCGTACGACCATGGAGGTGCTCACAAGATCGAACCAATCCCTGATGGCTTGCTCAAATTCCCTCCATGTCATCGGCACACAAGGTTCACCTTGTCCTGTGCCAACATGCCACAACACGGCATGTTGCATAGATGCGTTCTCACCTCCACCTTCAGTGGCCAGCAGATTTACCTACCTCCACCACTCCAATGACATACACACAGCATCGTCATCTGGAGGGTGAACCAGAGCCCTAAAGAAGCTATTCATCGCAAACAACAAGGTCCGTACGCTCCAACCCTTGACTGAGGGATTGAACTTTAAGGAGCCTTTGGCTTTGGTATTGGCGGACTACTTGACGGGGCTGCCCAAACCTGTCCAGCGTTAGTCCCGTCTCGCAAGTGAGCCATCTGTCGATTTAGCCGCTCATTCTCCAGCTTGAGAGCTCCCAGCTACTCTACAATCTGTTGGAGAGCCTACCCTATGGCTCTTTACAACCTTTGGCCATTCGAGATTCTAAAAATGACATTGGCAGTGTTTCGGGAGCAATGAAGAAACTTCGGCAGCAATGAAAAAACTTCGGCAGCAATTCGGCAGCCCGGGATGAAAATCTGATGTCTTCGAAACTACGTTGGGGTCATCGCATGCGCACGTTAGGCTGTGTGGACTCTCTAGAAATGTATCAAAACATTTCTAGAGGGTTTCTCATGTATTGGCTTCTAAGTCTGGTCCAAAATTACCCTCTCAATCAGCCTCGACGTTGTCCACCGTAGTCAGTGCCTTCCGCACCTTGAAGCTAGTAGAGCTGAGATCGAGCTTCCGTCCAATGTGTGGCACTGGCTCTTATACCAGGTGTGAGAGTGTGTTCTCTCTGAAGATTTAGCCTTGGTGTGTGGAGAGCACAGTCGTAGTGGAAAGATAGACTTGGAGATATCTGGAAGCTAGAGCTGGAAAAACACAATTTATTACATATTAATCACAATGAGAAAAATACAAGGTGTTTACATTGTTTGTCTGGCTGGTCCTGGCCTTTGCCTAATGCTTTCCTATCTTGCTACACCAAGCTACTTGCAGTGGTACTCGGTGCCCTACTTGCACATGTACTAGGTGCCCTACTTGCACCTAGTGCAGGCTGCCAGAAGTACTTGGCCGTTGATCGTCAAGATCGGTGGTGTGTCCTCTCTCTCGGCAAGCTGCTGTGTGCGTCAGCCATCACCGTGTATGCTTCATAGTAGTAAGTTCCGTTGTGTTTTTACGCACGCCAACGGAATTGCTGCTGTCATGGTTGACCGCGTCCGGTGTCGGAGGTCCGCCATCAAGGCAGTTCCTTGGCGAGTAGCGTAACTGGTATGCTACTTGGAAAGAAGAGGAAAGTCACCCTCGTGTGGCGTGTTCGAAACGCGATACGAAGGTGCAAGCAAAACACGCCCTTGGCATGTGCAGCTTGCACTCGCTCGCTCGCTCCTCGCGTCCTCACGTCCTCGCATCCTCGCATCCTCGCGGTCGAGCGAAGTCGAGCGTGACCGCAAGTCCAGTTTTCGAAAGGCAGAAAATGGTGGAGATACCCCTGAAACTCGATCAAGGCCCTCTGTATGCGAGAAAATGATGGGTACCTCGTTAGAGTTCATGTTGAATATTGGTTGGTCTCCGGTGCTGTCCTTTTTATTAGTGAAGATCAGGAGTACAGAATAACAGGTTCCTTTTTCTGGAGCCTTTGCCGATCGCCGATGTACTCCTTTTTCTGGGAGGCAAATGATCATATCTAAGCGGCTCAGCTACACCACAAGGCATATGCCAACAAAATTTGCTGTGAGGTCTTGTTTGAAACTTGCTACAACGTATCTCTTTCCACTGAGGAACCTACGGCTGATGTCACGAGGGGCGCAAAAACTCTTACCAAAGTGGACTGGGGCATTTTCTATCGATGCACGCATCAAGCTAGTTGTCTACCGATTGCTCCTTCTCCCCACAATGAAGATAGATGTTGTGATTCATGTGATCCTGCTAGCTACATATGTAACAGAATGAACTGTTCATCCACCACCTGGAATCCTTTCCGTAGCTGAACAATACAAGGTCCTTCGCCCTTTTCACTAGCCCTTTTCGGCGTTAACTGATGACTCACTATAGCGGTGGAATCAATGTTCAACGGCGCTTCATCCTCAAACTGACGGTCAAACAAAGCGGACAAATCAGACGTTCGAAAATCTTCTTTGAACACTTTGCCAACCTCACAGGACGGATTGGGCACAAAAACTCCCGACTGCCAAAATCGCATATGATTCGGTAGCTTCAATCGTATTGGGTAAAAATCCATTTGAAGTGGTGTATGGTAAACTTCCCGCCACACCAGGCGGATGACAAAGTCAAAGCAACATTCCTGCAGTTGATGTTCAACGCCGAGACTTCACTACCATCAGGGAGGAAACATGACAGACACTCGTGAAGACACAAGAAGCAATGGAGCAAGCAGCTGAACGACATCGCAACGACGACGTATTTGCCACTGGCGACTGAGTCCTTCTCAGCTTGCAAACATCAAACTCCGCGGAGCCGACTGTTCACAGTTCAAATCTCGATGGTTGGGACCATTTGAGATCAAGGGCATGAAAACCCCTATGGTTTCGCGGCTCAAAATCCCCGACAGCATCCAAGTTCATCTCGTACTCCATGTCAGCAGACTCAAGCACTACTGAGACCGCAGAGAGAAATTCCCTTGCAGGGATATCCCTCTTGCGCCTCCTGTTCAAGTGTACAAAGACACAGAGTACGTTATTGAGGACATCCTTGGCCATCGACAATGAGGCAAGACGACATAACATCTCGACAAGTGGCATGGTTATGACGCCGTGCATAACAGCTGGGAACCTTATGACAAACTTTCAGATGGTGATCATCTCATCGATGGTAGTTACCGCCGTCTTTGGGCCACATTTGTATGCGCATTGGGACTTCGTAACTAAAAGGGGAGGGGGGGGGGGAAGTGTTGCATACCAAACGTACACAAGTCCCTTATCTTTCCGAGTGGGCATTAATGTTATTACATGAATAGCCCACCGCTTTGCAAGGCTGCAATGTTTGCTCAGACGGTTGAAGGAAAACCGACCAACTACGTTGCCCTCAGTGAATCTTCTTGAACCTCCCGACAACTTTCACCACTCTCGACGAAAGGTCAACTTCTCGACGCACCAAGACGTATCCGGATCTTTAAAGGTACATCTCGCATCTACACCATTGATTCTTGAAGACCCTCGACATTTAGAAGATGCGTGGAAGCTTCCTAGCAACAAAGCCACTGACTAGGCGTCAGTGCCTGGTCAGACGGTGACGACAGTCACAAGTCGTACACACAACGGCAAGGGTCTGGCTAGGAGACACAAGGCAAAGTGTCAAAATGCTTCAATATCATTTGCAGATAGAGATGACAAATGACAGGTCCATGGCATAAGTACCTGCTGCGGTGCACAGCGGGTGTCGTATGTGGCAGCACAAGGTCTGTCCTAAAACCGGCCCAAAACCACTCTTTTGGCCGTAACTCAGCATACACATGTGAGACCGCTACGTTGTCTGAACCTAGACGTGGAAAATCACAAGCCGGATGCTACAACGTGTCACATGTATGTATCCAGCAACAAGCTGTGGACACACAATGCAAAAACATGCAAATCCGGCCCATGGCTAGTCCACCGATAAACTCCTACATGCTGCAAAAAAACTACATAAGGTCCTAGGCAACGTCCAGGAATCCTGAATGTTTTTCGGTCAACTATAAACTGGTATTCCACCAAATGATGCGCTAGTGCCACCTGGGTCCGCATCAGGGATTTGCACGGCCATGGACACGACTAAGTGGTCATGGTAAACTGTATAGGTTGATAGGAACGTTACAAATCACAACACTCCCCCATGACGCGAAGGTACGCGTGTCCATTCACGTGCAGCAGTGAAACGAGTACAACAACGAGTACAAAAGCAGTCGTGACACAGACATGTCCTGCAATCAACCACTCTCTGGCAAGGGGTGAAGCCCATCAGATTGAATGGCCACCAACAACTTCTCGCGTGCTAGTGCCTTTGTCAAGAAGTCAGCACGCTGCATGTCAATGCCAACCCATATGACAGAGATCACGTGTCGCTCCACCAGATTATGCACAAAGTGATGCTCAACCACAATGTGTTGGTGCAAGCGTGAAAGACACCAGGGTTCTCCGCAATGGCGAGAGCACTGTGGTTCTTGTAGCAAAGCACAATGGCAGGTACAAACTGACCCAGCTCAAGGACCAAGCACTACAGCCACACTGCCTCAGTAGCCCCTGTACCCAGAGCAACTACTCTACCTCCAAAGAGCTATGGGCAATGTAGCCCTGCTTCCCACTGCACCAGGACATAGCGGTACCACTGAGAAAGAACCCGTAGCCAGTGCAACTGCGTCCATCTGGACTCTAGGCCTAATCGCTGTCAGTGTAGCCGTCAAGAACCACCGAACACTGTCGGCAAAGGCAGAGTCCGAGGTATAGTGTGGAGACCACGTATTACACCACTCTCATAGCAACAGGAAGGGCTCGAGTACATGGAGTTTGCAAAAGCTATGCAAGGAGGTTGACAACGAAGGCGATGTCGGGGCGTGTGGTAATGGCCAGGTACATTATTGATCCGATGAGGCGGAAGTACAAGATCACATCCACGATCTCCCCCAGCCGTGTTGGATCGTCCTTGTTTAGGACATCTTGGCCATTAGGTGTGAGAGGTGTGGAGGCTGCGTGCACTGCGCCATGGAGGTCACTGAAGCGCTCCCCCACAACACGTGCATATCAGGCCTCATGCAATAGAAGTTTCCAACGTCTGTTGTCTCGCACAATCTCCATGCAAAGAAACACCACTGCAAGGCCAAGATCATTCATCCAATAGGAAAGCAGTCAAGAGGATAGCCTTGGCTTTCTTCAGGGCCTCCATGGAAGGAGATGCAATCGGAAGGTTGTCCATATAGACCTCGATGGCGGTGAACTGCTTAAGCGTTCGTCGGATAAAGAGAGAGGGATATTCCTTGCTCTATACATATCCAGTATGAGTTAGGGTGCCAGTGATCTTCTGGTTCCGACACTAAGGAGGCTGTTTGAGGCCATAGAAGGAATTGCACAAGCGCCAATACATGTCACCGTCATCACAGCCTACTGGCTGAGCTACATAAATCTCCTCATCCAGAGAGCCATGGAGGAACGCATTGTTCACGTCCATCTGGTACAGTTTCCAGTCATGTTGAACCACTACTCCGAACAGAGCGTGAGGTGAGGTCATGCAGCTGACAGGGGCAAAGGTGTTAGTGTAATCAACGGCCTTGACTTGAGAGTACCCCTTGAAGACAAAGCGAGCCTTGTGGCGTTCCATTGAGCCATCCAGCTTCCTTTTCTTGCCAAAGACCCATTTGACCTGAATAGCCTTCCTCCCAGGTGGAAGGTCGACTAGCTTGTAAACTCCGTACTCTCGGGTGGCGCAATACTCATCTTCGCATGCAGCATGCCAGGCGTCTGCATCCTACAATGAGAGAGCTTCCCTCAGTGTGCCCGAATCAAGCGCCATAGAGGGGAAGCTCTGAGTGGCAAGTACAAACGCCTCAGTGCTGCGCCTAACAACCACAAGGTTAACTACTACATCACAAGCGATATGAAACTCGCGAGTGACAAGATTGTGCCCTACAGTGTATGTTGGATGTATCCCTAAGTGATGAGCGTGGACACTCAAGCCTAGGGCCCGGATCACCACTCGCCATGTTGCGAGTGGAGCGCCGGGTGCGAGGCCTAATACCCACTGGACTCCAGAGACCAATGGTCGAAGATGACCGCCGGGCTCACGCGAGTTACCTAGGCGCTAGGGGCTCACCTCAGGCTCAGAGACAAGCAAGACCATTGGTAGTGAGGGCTAAGGCAAAGAACCAGGTGATGCAATGTGAGGAGATGCGTGTGTGGAAGACACGGGACTGGGTGTGGCAGTAGGAACAAGAGTCGAGGCAGGACCACGCACAGAGGCAGGAGAACTTGTGGACACAGGTACACAATCATGGGTACTTGTGGGGTGTGAAGGAACAAGAGTAGACGCCCGTTATGCTGGAGAGGTCTCTAGGCCAACAATGATGATCGCTGGGTCATGAAGAGCTAGAGACCAAGAAATGGGAGGGGCTCAAACAGACAAATCAGCCGGGCAAGGGGTGCTCGCAGGCCCAGAAATTCCCATCTGTCAAGAAGCCTCACACGTAGGAACATGCGTGATTGACAGAGATGTGATTAAGGTCAGATCACAGTAGGTGAGAGAATAAAAAAAGAGCGTGTTGCGAGACTCAACGATGCGACGACTGGCGGGGTCCCAAAAGCTCCAGGCCTTCGACCACGGGGAGATGTCCACGAAGGCACACAAGCAACCCCGCGACGAGACCTTGGACCCCTGCTCATCCTCGATACACCACACAGAAGCCAAGGATCCCGAGACACGAACGAGACGCAGGTCAGCACGGTGGCCAAACCAGAGCTCGTATGGTGTAACATGGTCCGGAAGGGGACCGTGCGGGAGGCGGTTCCAGACCCACGTCATGTGGGCGAATCCTTCAAAGGCGAAGGACTCTAGGAGACTGCTCTCCGATCGTATAGCGCAAACCGCATCCTATATGGTGCGATTCTAGCGCTCAGGGACACCGTTGCTGAGGAGTAGAAGGAGCGGAAACCTGGTGGAAAACCCCATGCTCGGCGAAGAAACTGTCCATCTTGCCAAGAACATACCGCCACCATCCAAACAGAATGTGTGCAGCGTGTGGCGCAACTGACGCTTAGCCATTACTAGCCAGAGGCAAACCGCGAGAGCGGCGTCACTCTTCATGCGCATGCTGTAGACCTACCGCATCCGGGTGAATTCATCAGTCAGGGTCAGGACGTATCTACCCCGATCGGACAGAGACTCGACAGGATGAGGACCAACAAGGTCTGAATGGAACAACTCAAGGGGACAAAGTATGCAAGAGCGGGAGTCAGGGTAGGTGCAACGATGCACCTTACCCTGCGAGTCAGGGTAGGTGCAACGATGCATCTTACCCTGAGCGTGAGGGTAGGTACAAGGTCTTGGATGGGTTCTCGAAAAGAAGTCGCGTCAAGACCCAGTGCAGGTTGTGTCCGAATGAGCTTTGACATAGTGTCAGAGCCCACATGACACAAGCAACGATGTAGCGGTTGCTGGTGCTCAACAGACAAAACTCTACTGAGAAACACACGGACAGGAGGAGAGGGGTAGCAAGAAGGAGAAGAAATCCGACAAACATGATATAGATCATCCACACCAAAGGCACGAAGAACAACGGTACGATTTGCAGAGTCTGTAGTGTGCTCTACAGAGAGTCCCGTTAGTGTACAAGCACGTTCAGAAAGTAAGCCGAGCTCAAGATCACGCACCTTTGAAAGATGCAGGAGGCCAGACAGATCGTCAAAGCACAAAACCCAAACACCCTGGATTGCCAAGGACTGACCGAAGCCTGTGCGAACGGAGCGAACAGACGCAACAGGACCGAGAACAACAAAGTCACTATGACAAGAGGTCATGTCATTAGTGATACCGAAATTGATGATCCAAGTGCCACCGGAATCATGACTAGAGGACGTCACTGTATAGCGGGAAATGGAACACTTGGCTTCAGATTGGTCCTAAGCAATAGGTGAGGAGGAACGACGAAGGGCACAGTGGTACAACTCATGAATCCAATCTGTACATTCAGGCCCATCGTCATCACATGTCAGCTGTGCCCCCCCACACCAGTCATCACAAATGACGAGAACATAAGGACAAACATTTTTTGAACCACTCAGCTGTGACAACACACTCGCACCTCCCTGAAAGCGAAGTGCCAGAATGTGACGGAGCTCAGAGATGGTGTGGTCACGTGGGTCCGGGTCGCCACTGCTCGCTGGTGAGGAAGCGGGAACAGCTGCATTCATGGTCACTCTACGACCAGAGGCTGTGCTGCTCGATGTAGCTCAGTGCGCGTGTGCAGCCTGAAAACGGCGGGTGATCTGCACCAAGTCAAGTGATTGCTGGCACTCGGTGTAGCGATGAGCGCCTCCACAGTTGTAGTAGTGGACAGTACATCCACTGCTACCACCCGATGAATGCTGCTAATACGACTGGTACTGGCCTAAACCACGCTTCTTCTTATCCTTCTTCTCCCGTGCTGCGGCTGCCACATCCCGTATCAGAGTCTGGGTAGCCGGGGTGGAAGGGGAAGAGGAGGGTGTGCCAGAGGATGGAGAAGTGGTATGCGAGAGGGGCGCCGGTGGAAACACAATGACCGCTACAGCAAGGGAACTCTCTTGATGGGCCACAGCTGCCTCACAGGCAGAAATCACCAGGAGGAAGAGCTGATGCGCCCAAGGAAGAAGCTGAAGAGAGGTGAAGGAGGGCTCAAGCACGGCGTCGTTCCCAAAGAAGATGTTTGCGTGCTCAAGATGGACACCAATCACGAGCGTGCGAAGCGCCCAGAGTAGTGTACCTCTTGAAGTTCCAAGGCGAGTGTAGATGCGCATGGCATGCCGCGAGTAATCAGCTGCGGAGTCGGCAGGTCCCTGACGAAGGGAGTGGAAATTGCGAATGTGAGCTGCGGCAAGCAGGGACAGCACTAGGTCCCAACCCACACGTGGATCAGCACCCACGCCGGTGCCGGCCTCTCGAAGGAAAGGCTAAAAGTCCACAAAAGTTTTGGGAAGCATGGCGTAAAGGAGTTTGCGCATCGCCCGAGCCGATGTCAGCACATGAGCGCGGTCCGTAACCTGGTACGGACTGTGATAGCAGGGCCATGCCCCCTTAGAAGTGCCCCAGACTTGGAAGAGAGTCTCCCAGTATTCAAAGCCGTCCTCGCTGACATAGCGCGGGGATGGTTTCTCGAAATCCTTGGGTTGCCGCTCCGCGGAGAGAGCAACCACAGGCTGGGAGGAACCAGGGATGGGGAAGATACTTGAGCGAGGAAAGCCACCAAGGTAGGGATCAGGCGAGGGTGGAATCTCCAGGGACAGAGAGCCGGAACGCGTTTGAAGCTGGCGGAGACGCTTCTGATGCATATGAATCTCCCTCTCATGGGTATCATCATCCATCCTTGGCATGTTAGGGTCCTCATCCAAAGGATCAAAAAGAAGCGGGTCCCGTCCTGCTCCTCTCCTCGGATTAGTGTTGACTGTTGTGTAGAAGGTATGGCACCGTTGACTCCCCCGGATGTCTGTTGTAGGGCCGTGGAATAACCATGGATAAGATCAGTGAGCGCACGGATGATGTCAGTCTGCTGTTGCTGACGACATATCTCATCCTGTTGACTCCGCAGATTCGCAATGGCCTGCCAGCATGGGCTCATGACTTCTGAAGAGGAGGAGGAGGGATCTGATGGTCCTTTGCCCTTGTCACCGGTCAGAGCCATGTCATCGCTCTGTATAGACCGAAGGTGAAACTGGTTGGATTTCAGAACCGTTGGCGGATCTCTCGAAATTGAAACGCTGGCAATTTTTGTCTTTCTGACCCCAGAATTTGACTTAGGCTGATCTTGACATCAGCAGGGGTTTGCTTAGGTCAGCACGGACCTGATAATATCAACAAAGAAAATGCTGACATCAGCACATTTTTTTCTTCTTTTTTGGCTAACCCTCATGCCTATTGGGAGTTTGCTCCGCGGTAGCCGTGCGGAAGCTGCGCGGAAGCACCGTAGCAGCTTCGGCTCGACTGTTGTCGCTGCTACGCCTGCACGTGCAACAGCAGCCGCGCAGTTGCTTGTGTAGCTTTGGTAGCAACTACGCGCTGCTACTCTGCCGCAGTGCTGCTTTGTGCTGCTCTGGCTGCGCGTTGCTACTGCTGATGCGCTTTGTCGCTGCCGCGCTGCAGCTGCTGCTCACTACCATTGTCGCGCTGCTGCTACTATTGCTGCTGCTTGCTGTTGTTGCTGAAGCTCAATGCTGCCATTGCTGCATGTTGCTGCTGGCTACTACTCCTACTGCCCGCTGCCGCCACTGCCGCCGCTACACAGCGCTACTACGTCTAATCCTGTTGCGAGCTACAGCTGCGAGCTATTGGTACTACTACTGCCCGCCGCCACGAGCTACGACTGTAACCTGCTGCTACTGTTGCCAGCGCCAATGCCAGCAGCTGCCAGCGGCTATTGCCTGCTGCAGCTGTTGCGTGCTACTGCTTGTGGCTATTGCTGATGCAATCTCATATGCTGAAGGTAGGTGACATCCCCGGCAATCGGGTAACGTCGCTAGGACGTTATGGATCGGCTGTTGCAGTGGCGCTCACTACTACTGCCCTGCTACGTCTCTGCTGCGTAGCTCCTCTAGAACCGTCTCACCGCTTTGATACCATGAGAAGATGCGTGGAAGCTTTCTAGCGACATAGCCGCTGACCAGGCATTCGTGCCTAGTTGGACAGTGACGACAGTCACAAGTGGAATACACAACGGGAAGGGTCTAGCTAAGAGACACAAGGCAAAGTGTCACAATGCTTCAATAGCAGTTGCAAAGAGAGATGGCAAAAGAGAGGTCCATGGCATAAGTACATGCTACAGCGCACAGCTGGTTTCGCACGCGAAAGCGCAAGGTCTGTCCTTGAACCGGCCCAAAACCATTGTTTTGGCCATAACTCAGCACATACATGTCAGACCGCTACGCCGTCTAAGCCTAGACGTGCAAAATCAGAAGCCGGACGCTACGGCTAGTCACATGCAGGCATCTGGCATCAGGCGGTGGACACATAATGCAAAAACATGCAAATCATACCCATGGCTAGTCCACCGATGAACTCCTATGAGCTACAACAAAACTACAGTGAGAAGATGCAAGGAAGCTTTCTAGCAACACTCCCGTTGACCAGGCGTCAGTGCCTGATCAGACGGTGACGACAATCACAAGTCATGCACGCAGCGGCAAGAGTTTGGCTAGGGGACACAAGGCAAAGTGTCTGAATGCTTCAATAGCATTTGCAGAGAGAAATGACAAATGACAGGTCCATGGCATGAATACCTGCCGCAGCGCACAACGGGTGTCGCACGCGGCGGTCCAAGAGCTGTCCTAAAACCGGCCCAAAACAAATGTTTTGGCCATAACCCTGTGCACACATGTCAGAATGCTACGCCATCTGAACCTAGACATGCAAGATCACAAGACGGACGCTACGACTGGTCACATGCATGCATCCATCATCAAATGGTGGAAACGCAATGCAAAAACATGCAAATCGGGGTCATGGCCAGTCCAACGAAAAGACTCCTGCAAGCTGCACAAAATGCAGCAGGGAGTCCCGGATAGTCCGGGGCTCTGGAACGGTAGTCGGCCAGCTCCAAGCTGGTAGTCCGCCGCCAATCGTTGCACCGGTGTCACTAGGGCCCGCCTCAGGGATCTGCATGAGTATGGATACGGCCGAGTGGTCACAGTAGACTGTACAAGAACATCACAAATCACAACACTCCCCCATGACCCGATGGTACGCATGTCCATACATGTGCAGCACTGGGACAAGTACAATAGTGTGTGTAAAACAGATGGGACACGGACACACATCCTACACTCAACCACTCTCAAGCATGGGCTGAAGCCCAACAGAACAAATGGCCCCTAGGAACTTTCCGCGAGCTAGTGCCTTCGTCAAGAAATCAGCACGTTGCATGTCAGTGCCTACCCACATGATGGAGATCACGTGTCGCTCCACCAGATCACGCACAAAGTGATGGTTAACCGCAATGTGCTTCGTGCGAGCATGAAAGCCACCGCAGTTCTCCGCAATGGCGAGAACACTCTGGTTGTCGCAACAAAGCACAATGGAGGGTACTGACTGACCAACCTCAAGAAACAGGCGTTGCAGCAATACCGCCTCAGCAGCCCCTGCGCCCAAAGCAATGTAGTCTGCCTCCAAGGAGCTACGTGCGATGCAGTCCTGCTTCTCGCTACGCCAAGACAGAGCGGTACCGCCGAGCAGGAACACGTAGCCAGTACGGCTGTGTCCATCTAGGCTCTAGGCCCAGGCGCTGTCAGTGTAGCCGTCAAGGACCATCAAACACTGCCGACGAAAGCAGAGTCTGAGGTACGGCATGGAGACCACATGTCGCACCACTCGCATAGACGCGTGAAGGGCTCTGGAACGTGGAGCCTGCGACAACTGAGCGAGGAGGTTTATAGCGAAAGCGATGTCAGGACGTGTGGTAGTGGCCAGGTACATCAGAGATTCAATGAAACGGAGGTACAAGGTCGCGTCCATTGCCTCCCCCTGCTGTGTGGGATCATCCACCTTTAGGGCATCCTGCCCATCAGGTGTAAGAGGTGTGGAAGCGGTGGGCAGTGCACCAAGGAGGTTGCTCAAAAGCTCCCCCATGACTCGTGCGTATCGGGCCTGATGCAGCAATAGTGTCCGACGCCTGCGATCTCGCACGATCTCCATACCAAGAAACACCGATGCAGGACCGAGGTCCTTCATCCTGTAGGCACTCTACAGGACAGCCTTGGCCTCCTTCACGACCTTCAGGGATGGAGACAAGATCAGAAGGTCATCGGCATAGACCAAGATGGCAGTGAACCGCTCTTGTGTCGGTAGGATGAAGAGAGAGGGATCTGCCTCGCTCTGTACATATCCCGCACGAGTCAAAGTGCCAGTGATCTCCCAGTTCCAACACCGTGGAGACTGCTTCAGGCCGTACAAGGACTTGCGCAAACGCCAGACCTTGTCACCATCCTCAAAGCGTGGTGGCTGAGCCACGTAAATCTCCTCATCTAGAGACCCATGGAGGAACTCATTGTTCACATCCATCTGGTGTAGTTCCTAGTCATGCTGAGCCACTACACTGAACAGAGCTTGAGCTGAGGTCATGCGGCCGACAGGGGAAAATATGTCAGTGTAATCAATGCCCTCAATGTGAGAGTACCCCTGAAGACCAAGCGAGCCTTATAGCGTTCTAGTGAGCCATCCGGCTTCACCTTCTTGCGAAAGACCCACTTGACCTGAATAGCCTTCCTCCCAGGCGGAAGATCAACAAGCTCGTAGACTCTATGCTCTCGGATAACGCAAAGCTCATCCTCGCAGGCAGCGCGCCAAGCATCAGCATCCTGTGATGAGAGAGCTTCCCTCAGGGTGCCCTGGTCGGGCGCCATAGAGGGAGAGCTCTACGTGGCAAGGGCACACGTCTCGGTGTTAGGCCTGACCACCACGAGATCAGTTGCTCCATCACAAGTGATATTGAACTTGCGAGTGACGAGATCGTGCCCTACTGGGCACGCAGTATGTACCTCTGTGAGCTCAGTGCGGACACTCAGGCCTAGGGCCTTTGCGCCGGGGTCACCACTTGCGATGCTAAGAGAGGGGCGCCTGGGTGCGGGGCCGGACGCTCGCTGAGCTCCTAAATCCAGTGATCGAAGACGGCCACCGGGCTCACGGGAGTAACCAGAGCTTGAGGGGCGCACCTCAGGCTCAAGGACAGGCACGACCACAGCTGGTGGGGACTGAGACAAGGCAGGTGATGCCATGCAAGGAGATGCGTGTGTGGGGGATACGGGGCTGGGTGTGTCAGCAGGATCAGGCAAGACTGGACCTGACACAGAGGCAGGAGTGCCAGCAGGAGCAGATACGGGAGTAGGCAGGACGGGACCAGACACAAAAATAGGAGTGCTAGTAGACGCAGGTATTGGCACCGAAGTAGGCACGGGAACAGAAGCAAGGGCACTTGTGGGGCGTGAAACAGGCTGTACGGGCGAGGTATCTGGACAGACGGTGATGATTGCTGGGTCATCAAGGGCTGAAGACCGAGAGATGAGGGGGACTCGAACGGACACATCAGCCTGGTGGGAGGTGCTCGTTGGCGTAGAAGTCTCTCCCATCCGCCGAGAACCCTCACAGGTAGGAACATGTATGGCGGAGAGTGTCATGATCGAAGTCAAGTCACGGTAGGTGAGAGACTCGAAAAAGAGCGCGTCGCGTGACTCAATGACACGACGACGAGTAGGGTCTTGGAAGCGCCAGGCCTTCGACCACGGGGAAATGCCTATGAAGACACACAAACAGCCCCGAGGTGAGACCTTGGACCTCTGCTGGTCCTTGGTGTACCACACGGAGGCCACGGATCCCCAAACGCGAGCGAGAAAAAGGTCAGCACAGTGTCCAAACCAGAGCTCATACGGTGTAATATGGTCCGGAAGCGGGCCGTGCGGGAGGTGGTTCCAGACCCAAGTCATGTAGGCGAAACCCTCAAAGACAATGGACTCAAGGAGACCGCACTCAAACCGCAGAACGCAAACCGCATGGTGCGGTTCCAGCGCTCGGAAACACCGTTCTGCTGAGGGGTAGCAGGAGCGGAGACATGATGAAAAATCCCATGCTCAACAAAGAACAAGTCCATCTCGCCAAGGAACTCACCGTCGCAATCCGAGCGGAACGTTTGTAGCGTGTGACGGGACTGAGGCCCAGCCATCACCAGCCAGAGTCGGACCGCAAGGGTGGCATTGCTCTTTTGACGCAGGCTGTAGACCCACCGCATCCACGGAAAGTCGTCAGTAAGAGTCGGAATATACCGGCCCCAATCAGATAGGGACTCGACCGGAAGAGGACCGAGAAGGTATGAGTGAACTAGCTCAAGAGGCCAAAGCACTCGGGAAAGAGAGTCAGGGTAGGTGCACCGGTGCTTCTTCCCCTGAGCGCAAAAGAGACAGTCGGTCTTGGGTGGCTTCTCGAAAGAAGCCGCGTCAAGACCAAGAGCTGGCTGTGTCCGAATGAGCTTTGACACAGTATCGGAGCCCACGTGACACAGACGGCGATGAAGCAACCGCTGGAGTTCCAGAGACAGAACACCAATGACAAAGACCAGACCGGAGGACGAAGGGTAGCAAAGGGAGGAGGTCCGAGAGACGCGATACATATCATCAACGACCGAGGTACGAAGGACAACGCTACGAGTATCAGTAGCAGTCACAGTCGCTGAGTCTACGGTATGCTCCAAAGAGAGACCCATCAGATCAGGCACGCACAGAAAGCAGGCTGAGCTCAAGATCAGGCACAAACAACACGTCGGAAAGGTACAAGGGGCCAGACGGACCGTCGAAGCATACAACCCCAACACCATGGACTGGCAAGGACTGACCAGAGCCTGTACGGATGGAACGGACGGACGTGACAGGAATGAGAACAACAAAATCACTACGACGACACGTCATGTGATGAGTGGCACCAGAATCGATGATCCAAGTGCCACCGGAGTCACGACTGGTGGACGTCACTGTACAACGGGCAATGGAACACTCGGCAGCAGAGGGACACTGAGCTGTCTGTGGGGAGGAACAACGCAGGGCACAAAGATGACACTCATGAACCCAATCGGTGCAGTCAGGCCCATCATCATCACATGCTGACTGTGTTCCCTCACACGCGTCGTCACGACCCACAAGAACAGACGGACAGACAGTCTGTGGACCACTCGACGATGATAACACACTCGCACCTCCCTGAGAATGGAGCGCCAGAAGGTGTCGGAGCTCGGCGATGGTGCGGTCGCGTGGGTCCAGATCACTGCTACTCGCTGGTGAGGAAGCGAGAACAGCTGCAGACGTGGCCGCCACGTGTCTGGCGGATGGCGAGGATGACGTGCTGGACGTGGAACGGAAGACGTGTGCAGCCTGGAGCCGACGCGTAATCCGCGCCCATTCGAGTGGCTGCTAGCACTCGGTGTAGCGATGGGCACCTTCACAGTTGTAGTAGTGAACAGAACATCCACTGCTACCAGTGGATGACGACTGCTGCTGTGACTGCTGTTGACCTGATCCATGCTTCCCCTTCTTCTTCTTCTTCCCCTAGGCTGTTGCTGTAACACCCTGTGTCTAAGTGGGTGTGGGCGGGGCCGAAGAGGAGGAGGAAGATGAGGTAGTGCTGGATGATGAAGAAGGAGATTGCAGGAGGGAAAATGGTGCTGATGCGATGACTGCTGTAGCGAGAGAAGTCCTTTGATGGACCAAGGCTGCCTCGCACGCTGAAGTCACCAGCATGAAGAGCTGATGTGCCCAGGGGAGGAGCTGCAGAGTGGCTAAAAAGGGCTAAAGGACAGCATCGTTGTACTGTATGAAGATTCCAGTGTACTCAAGGCGAAATCCGAGCATCGTCGTACGGAGCGCCAACTGTTGTGTGCCTCCTGACGTCCCAAGGCGCGTGTAGATTAGCATGGCGCATCGCCAGTAATCGGCTGCAAGCTTTGGAGGCCCCTGACAGAGAGAGTGGAAGGCACGAATGTGTGCTACACGAGTGGCGTGCGTCTCTGCGGCCAGTAGGGATAAGGCTAGATCCTAACCTCTGCGTGGATCGGCGCCGGTACCTGTGCCAGCCTCGCTAAGGAAGGGGCGGAAATCGACGACTGTCTTGCATGGCATGGCATAGAGGAGTCCGCTTATCGCCCTTGCTGCTGTCAGCACCTGTGATGGATCTGCAGGCTGATACGGGCTGTGGTAGTAGGGCCACACTCCCTCTGAAGTAGCCCAAACCTGAAAGAGGATCTCCCAGCAGTCGAAGCCGTCCTCACTGATGTACCGTGGAGGTGGTGTCTCAAAGTCCTTGGGTTGTCGCTCCGTGGGGAGGGCAACCGCAGGCCGAGNGGAAGGGGCGGAAATCGACGACTGTCTTGCATGGCATGGCATAGAGGAGTCCGCTTATCGCCCTTGCTGCTGTCAGCACCTGTGATGGATCTGCAGGCTGATACGGGCTGTGGTAGTAGGGCCACACTCCCTCTGAAGTAGCCCAAACCTGAAAGAGGATCTCCCAGCAGTCGAAGCCGTCCTCACTGATGTACCGTGGAGGTGGTGTCTCAAAGTCCTTGGGTTGTCGCTCCGTGGGGAGGGCAACCGCAGGCCGAGGAGGACGCGAGACGGGGAAGACTCTTGGAAGGGGATAGTCACCAGGATAGTAGGGTGACGATCGTATCGGAGGAAGCCGAGGAGATCTGGTGCCCGTCTGCAGCTGATGGAGACGCTCTTGAAGAACTCGAATCTCATGATCCGGAGAGTCGCCTAGCATGAATGGATCATCATCCAGGAGGTGAGGAGGTGGTGGGTCAGGTCTAGCTCCTGTCACAGCTGCCTGAGCCGACTGCTGTGTAGAGACTGCGACGCCGGCAGCTCCATCGGAAACCTGCTATGGGACCGTGGACTGAGCTCGACTCCCCCTCCAGCCTTTCTTTCTTTTTCTTTCTTTTGTTTGTTTGTTTTCTCTCGTGCTTCTACGCGAGCGTGGAGCCGCTCCGCAGCGACTGCGTAGAAGTTACGCGGAAGCTGCGTGGAAGCTGCACAGCAGCTTCCACTGAGCTGCTGCTGCAGCTGTGCTGTCAGCTGCAGCAGCAGCTGCGTGGCTGCGTGCGCAGCAGTGGCAGCAGTGGCTGCGCAATGCCGCTACTGCTGCTGCGCGCTGCGGCAGCTGCTCGTTGCCGCCGCCGCGCGTTGCTACTGCTGCCATTGTTGCGCTGCTGTTGCTGCAGCTGCTGCTGCTCTGCTGCTGCCGCTGCTGCTGCTGTGCTGCTGTTGCCGCCGCTGCTGCTGCTCTGCTGCTGCCGCCGCTGCTGCCGCTGCGCTGCTGTTGTCGCGACCGCCACTGTAGCTGCGGACGGCGGCTGCACT
Organism: Penium margaritaceum; assembly: GCA_023375785.1. Classification (NCBI taxonomy): domain Eukaryota; kingdom Viridiplantae; phylum Streptophyta; class Zygnematophyceae; order Desmidiales; family Peniaceae; genus Penium; species Penium margaritaceum. Next base: position 257,532 of record SZWC01001363.1, read on the forward strand.
CGCTGTAGCTGTCACGCGTTGTTATAGCTGCTGCTACGACGCTGTTGCTACCGCCACTGCTGCTGCTGCTCTGCTGCTATGCTGCTGCTGGCACGGTGGCAACGCCGCTGCTACGATCTCACGTGATGGGTGTGGGCTGCGTCGACGGCGACCGGCTGTCTTCGACAGGCCCCAGTGGATCTGCTACAGCGATGACTCTCATTGATGCTGCTCTGCTGCGTCTCTACTGCGCAGCTCAGTGAGAACTGTCTCACTGCTCTGATACCATGAGAAGATGCAAGGAAGCTTCCTAGCAACACTCCCGTTGACCAGGCGTCAATGCCTGATCAGACGGTGACGACAGTCACAAGTCGTGCACGCAACGGCAAGAGTTTGGCTAGGGGACACAAGGCAAAGTGTCTGAATGCTTCAATAGCATTTGCAGAGAGAAATGACAAATGACAGGTCTATCGCATAAATACCTGCAGCGGCGCACAGCGGGTGTCGCACGCGGCAGTCCAAGAGCTGTCCTAAAGTCAGCCCAAAACCACTGGTTTGGCCATAACTCTGCGCACACATGTCAGAATGCTACCCCGTCTGAACATAGGCGTGCACAATGACAAGACAGACACTATGAATGGTCACACGCAGGCATCAATTATGAGACGGTGGACACGCAATGCAAAAACATGCAAATCAGGCTCATGGCCAGTCCGCCGAAAGACTCCTGCAAGATGCAGAAAAAATGCAAGAAGTCCTGGCAGTGTCCAGGGCTCTGGAATGGTAGTCGGTCAGCTCCGACCTGGTAGTCCGCTGCCAGTCGTCGCACCGGTGTCACCAGGGCCCGCCTCAGATTTCTGCACAAGTATGGACACGACCGAGTGGTCATAGTAGACTGTACAAGAACGTCACAAATGACAACATGCAGAAGGTCCTAGATTGCGTCCAGGACTCTGGGACAGTCGTCGGTCAGCTTCAAATTGGTAGTCCACCGCTTGACGACGCAATGGTGCCACCTGGGTCCGTATAAGGGATTTGCACGGGCTTGGACACGGCTGAGTGGTTACAGTAAACTGTACGGGTCGTCAGGAACGTCACAAATCACAACAGATTTCTCAGCAGGCTTTCTCGAATCTGACCACTTACGACGCGACTTTGTTGGTGTTGCTTGACGATTGACCCAACAACCCCAACTATGGCTCATTTGTAACTCGACACTTGTATACATATGTTCGATCGTTTCGACACTTTTCATGGAAGTAAAACTAAATCTAATCATATGTTTATAAATTTTCAAAAGCTATAGATCGTGTTCTGCCTTGCAACTTCTAGTCGTTCACCATTCACGCTCCGTTTGGCATAACATGTGCGAGGTAAAAATAGTATTGAGCTCGTAGAATTAAAAAAATTTAATTATCCATAAACGGGTCGATGATGAAGATTTTACCTAGAGTGATTCGAATGGGACAACCCTTCCTTTGACTTTTGGATGCGAATTGCGAACTTCGACGACGACTTCCATTTAGGAGTTGGAGTTTCCACACAACAAATGAAGTGCTTAGTTTTTAATGTATTGATTTAATTTTAATGAATAATATTCGGGATTTTGCAATATATTTTCGAATGATGTGTTCTGCCATTTTAGTTGTGGTTTAACTCGAAATGCAGAAATGGTAGTCAGAACGGATATCGAGTGTTCACTTTGTAACCCGAAAGGAGAGGGCTGCTGCATCGCGTTCAAAACTTTCATGTTCTTTGTCAGTTTCCTTTTTTTCTCGTCCAGGCGCCGTCATGCATCGATTCGTCACGAAATCTGTGACGTCACGCTGTTGCTGACGTGGCAGCATCTTCGCAAGGCGCGCCGGGCCAGGGAGTTTGGCCGACGTGGCGACGGAAGTTGTCGCATTCGCTCTCAGCGGTAGCGTGACGGAGAAGGGACGGATGGACGCACGCGCCGGGGGAGGAGAGGGGCGGTCTTGCGTGGCCCCTCACCGCTCCTTGCAGCCGGGAGCGTGAGCCTTGACAAAACACCTCTCCCACAACATACACACTCGCAGCTGCGAAGAGAGGGTGGGAGAGAAAACAGAGATGTTCCACTGCTGATGCGTAGGGAAAAAAAGTCGAGTTGCGCGCGGAGGGCCGACCGGGGCCGACATCCCTCCCTGCCGCGCTGCAGAGATGGGGGCTTAGTCATAGCGAGCCGGGCTGATCTGTCGCGTGGTGGCTCTGCCGCTGCTGGTGGGTCCGTCCTCTTCTCCATAGCAGCTCTTCGATCAGTTTCTCTGGCGGCGAGGACGACGGTATCTCCAGTCAGCCAACGGATCCGCCTCCTCCTCGGACATTTGGCCTCCGCCTCCTTGGACCGCAAGATGCTGGAAGAGTTTGGTCCTGGAGCGCTGGTCTCAGTCCTTCGAGAAGTGTGACCCTGCTCGGTCTACGTGCCGCGGAGCTGGAAAGAGGGGTTGCCTCGCACATTGCCGTGAGCTTTAGGACCTTTTGCAGCATTTCTCAGCTCAGCACTGCACACCGCAGCACTGCACGGCAGTGCAGCGCACGGTTGTCGCCAGGAGAAGGGGAGTAAGGGAGCAGGGGAGTGTTTCTGGTGCGGCTGCTCTTTCGTGCGGAGGTGCGAACGCAGTGTCGAGTGGAGTGCGAGTGAAGCCGTTGGTGGTGCTATCACCAGACTACCTTATTCGAAAGCACCTCTGCACCGTCAGCCAAACAGGAGCAGCGACGCTGCATCCGCCACTGCCGACACATCCACTGCGGCGCCGTCATCGCTGCCGCCCCGTCGTCGCTGCCAACGTCTGTCAAGATCCCCTCATCTGCTCTCAGTCCACGCCGCTGGTTCAGCAGCCAGATACGCCGCCCCTGCTGCTGCTTCTGCCACTGCTGCTGCTGCTGCCGCTGCCCGCTGCTGCCCACCAGCATGGCTCCGTCGCGGCAGGTTCTACCCGTGCTGCGCAGGCTGGCGGAGAGCATGCCTCTGCCCAAGGAGGTGTGGGAAGACATCCATCGCTGCTCCCTCAAGGTGTGTGTGGGTGTGTGGGTGGGCGTGCGCGCGCGCGCGCGGGTGTGTGTGTGTGTGTGTGTGTGTGTGTGTGTCTGTGTGTGTGTGTGTG
>SZWC01001364.1:20607-35916 GCA_023375785.1 Penium margaritaceum
AATCACTCAAAATGATGGAGTACATATAGAGCTAGAGCTTGGGCAAGTCAGCCCTCTCACAAGCCACACCACTTAGCCATGGAGGCTAAGGCTCACACACTAGAGTCCACAATCTCACACAAGGGAGGAAATCAGCCTAACAATCAGGCTGGCCAGTCACACACGACCTAGAGAGCTAGAGAATGCTCTCATGGCACACTCCTAGTGGTCACATCACCCACAAACCCATGGAGAATCGCCATGTGTCCATGGCTAGCACACAAGGATCTCACCTCACCTAAAAAGTAAGGAGAGGTACCTTTATCCTAGTCAGCACACTATGACAAGGCAATCCTAAGACCAAGGACCTTTTTGGATATTTTCTCCCATCAGGTCTTGACCCTGGACCTCTTGCCTCTTTCTTTTCTCAGGCTAAGGCATGGAGCCATCACCCATGGCCACCCAGACATCGACGGTTCATGACCCTCAAAACTTTGAAAATTCATATCTCCCAATCCGACCGTTGGATCGGCCTGAAACTTGGACCGTAGATAATTTGCCACCTGATCTTTCCAATAGTGAAGACAGATTGACAATCGGAGTAGGCATCTGGAAGTTTCCTGGAACTTGCTCCTGTGGACCTGAAATTGAGCCGGATGGCTCCTTTCCCAACACATACACCATCTTGTACTTGCATCATCCTGTACCACCCTGCACAATCCTGTACCTACACCACCCTCTACCATCCTGCACCATCCTACACCTACAACATCCTACACCATCCTACACCATCTTGTACCACCCTACACCATCCTACACCTACACCATCGTGCTCTACCCTCCGCTATCCTGTACCTCTACCACCCTACACCATCCTACACTACCGTGTACCACCCTGAACCACTTTTTACCATCCTGCACCTGCATTATCCAGTACCATTCTGCACCATCCTGTACCTGTACTATTCTGCACTATCCTGTACCATCCTACACCATCCAGTACCTGCACCACCCTGTACCACCCTGTACCACCCTATACTATCCAGTACCAATACCATCCTGCACTACCTTGGACCATCCTGCACCTGCACCATCGTGCACCACCCTACACCATCCTGTATATGCACCACCTTGCACTACACTGCACTTGCTCCATCCTCCACCATTCTCTACCATCCTGCACCATCATGCAGTACCCTGCACGTGCACCATCCTGTACCATCCTGGCCATCTAGCACCTGCACCACATTGTACCATCATGTACTACCTTATACCACCGTGCACATCCCTGTACCATCCTGTAGCATCCTATACCTGTACCATCTTGCACCATCATGCATCATCTTGTACGTATACCACCATGTACCATCCTGCACCATCCTGTACCACTGTGTACCATCCTACACCTGCACCACCCAGGACCACCCTGCACAACCTTGTACCTACACCATCTTGCAGCATCCTCCACCATCTTATACCTATACCATCCTATATCATTCTTCTCCATCCTACACCTACACCATTATGTACGACCCTAAACCATCCTACACCATCCTTCCCCTTCACCATCCTATACCATCCTATACCATCCTGTACCATCTTGTACGTACACCACCTTGTACCACCGTGCACTATCCTGCACTTGTACCGCCCTGTACCATCCTGTACCATCCTACACCTGCATCATCCTGTACCATCTTGCACCATCTTGCACCACCTTGTACTTGCACCATACTACACTACCCTACACTAGCCTACACCTACACCACCCTACACCACCGTGCACTATCCTTCACCTACGCCACATTGCTTCATCGTGCACCATCCTCCACCTGCACCATCCTAGACCACGTTGCACCATCCTACACCTACACCATCCTACACCATCCAACATCATCCTGCACCTGTACCACCTTGTACCATCCTATTCCATCCTATACCAATACCATCCTATATTATCCTATACCATTGTGTACTTGTACCACCCTATACTACTATAGACCATCCTGTACCTATACCATCCTGCATCATCCTACACTACCCTGTACCTACACCATCCGACACCATCCTGCACCATCCTATACTTGAACCCCTTTCACCATCATGTACCATCTTGTACTTGCATCATCCTGCAACTGTACCATCATACAATTGCACCACCCTCCACTTGCATCATCCTTCAGCTCCACCATACTACACCTACACCATCCTACACCTCCATCATCCTGTACCTACACCACCTTATACCTGCACCATCCTATACATGTACCATGCTGCACCTGCACCATCTTGTACCCGTACCATTCTGTACTTGCACCATCCTGCACCTATAATCATCTTGCATCTGCACCACCCTACACTTGTAACATCATGGACCACCTTGCACCATCTTCTACAACCTTTCACCACCCTACACCACCTTGCACCTGCACCACCTTACACCTGCACCATCTTGCACCATCCTGCGCCATCCTGCAACATTCTGCATCAGCACTATCCTACACCATCCTGTACCATCCTACACCTACACCATCCTGTACTACCTTGCACCATCATGCACCTTTACCATCCTATACCACCCTGCACCATCTTGTACCTACACTATCTTGTACCATCCTACACCATCTTGTATTATCCTATACCTGCACCACCCTGCACCATCCTATACCTGCACCTGCACCATCCTACACCAACCTATACCATCCTACACCATTCTACACCTGCATCATCCTACACCACCCTACACTTGTACCACCATGCACCACCCTGAACCACCTTACACCTGTATCATCCTGCATCACCTTGCACCTGCACCATCCTACACCTCCCTAGACCATCTTATACCATCTTGCACCTACACTACCCTGTACCATCCTGCATCATCCTGCACCTGCAGTATCCTATACCATCGTACACCATCCTGCACCTGCACCATCCTGCACCACCGTACACCATCCTGCACCTGCACCAAGCTGTACTTGCACCATCGTGCACATGCACATCCTTCATATATACCACTTTGAACATGTACCACCCTACACCATCCTGTACCATCCTACACCATCCTACACCTGTACCATCTTCCATCATCTTGTATCACCCTTCACCTACACCACCCTGCACTATCCTACACTTGCACCACCCTGCACCACCATACACCATCCTATACCTACACCATCCTACACCAGCGTACACCATCCTACACCTGCACCATCCTGTATCTACACCACCGAGCACATGCACGACCATGTACCTGCAATATCATACACCCGCACCACCCGGCACCTAGACCACCCGGTATCTGGACCATCCTGCATCTGTACCACCGTGCACCTACACCATCATGCATTTGCACCATCCTACGCTGGTATCATCCTACACCTGTTCTACCCTATACCATCCTATACCACCCTACACCAGCTTCTATCATGCTATACCTCCACCACCCTATGCCATCCTGTACCACCTTGCACCTACACCATCCTATACCATCCTGCACCATCTTGCACCTCTACCACCTTGCACATCCATGCACCAACCTGCACCTACACCACCCTACACCATCCTAGACCATCCTGCACCACCCTACACCATCCTATAACTCTACTATTCTGCACCATCCTGTACCATCCTTTACCCGCACCATCCTACACCATCCTATACCATCCTGTACATCTACCATCTTGCACCATCTTGTACTATCCTTGACCTACACCACCCTACATCATCCTGCACCATCCTACACCTAGACCACTTTGCGCTACCCTATACTATCCTACACCTGCACCATCCTCCACCATCCTGCACCATCCTGCACCATCTTATACCTGAACTATCCTTCATCATCGTACACTACCCTGCACCTGCACCATCGTGCACCTGCACCATCCTGCACCACCCTGCACCATCCTATACCATCCAGCACCATCCTACACCTATACTACCGTACACCACCCTGCACCATCCTGCACCACCCTACACCTACATCATCCTACACCATCCTGCACCATCCTGAATCATCCTGCACCACCGTACACTTACAAAATCCTACACCATCCTATACCATCCTCCACCTACACCACCCTGCACCATCGTTCACCATCCTGTACCTACACTATCCTGTACCATCCTGCACCATCGTACACCTGTATTATCCTATACCATCCTATACCATCCTATACCATCCTGCACCTGCACCACCCTGCATCATCCTGCATCTCCCTCCAACTGTACCATTCTCTACCACCCTACACCATCCTGCACCTGCACTAACCTGTACAACTCTGCACCTGCACCATCCTATACGCTCATACACCATCCTACACTTTCACCATCCTGCACCATCCTGCACCATCCTGTACCATCATGCATCATCCTGCACCATCCTACACTAGGATCACCCTGCACCATCCAGCACGTGCACCATCTTGCACCATCTTGTACCACCCTACATCATCTTGCACCATTGTATGCCTTTACCATCTTGTACCACCCTGTACCATCCTGTACTTGTACCATCCTACACCAGGTTACACCATCATGCACCTACACTACCTTGTACCATCCTATACCATCCTGCACCTGTACTACCCATTCCCATCCTCCACCATCCCGCACTTATGCCATCCTACACCACCCTCCATCATCTTGTACCTACACTACCTTGTACCATCCCACACCACCCTGCACTTATACTATCTTACACAACCTTATATCATCCTGCACCTACACCACCCTGTACCACCCTGTACCATCCTACACCTGTACCATCCTGCACCATTCTATACCATCCTACACCTACACCATCCTATACCATCTTGTACCATCCTACACCTGCACCATCCTGTACCATCCTCTACCTGCACCACCCTGCAGCAACCTGCACCACCTTGCACCTATACCACCCTACACCTTCGTGCACCATCTCGCACCTGCACCCCCCTGCACCACCCTGTACCATCATCTACCATCCTGCACTGTACCACCCTACACCTGCACGACCCTATACCATCTTCCACCACCCTGCACTTGCATCATCTTACACCACCCTGCACCATCCTACGCCTGCACCCTCCTGTACCATACTATACCATCTTCCTCCTGTATCATCCTGCGCCACGCTGCACCATCCTTGACCTGCAGCATCCTGCACCATCCTGTACTATCCTATACCTGTACCCTCCTGTACCTCCCTGTACCACCCTGAACTACCTTATACGTACACCATCCCACACCAACCTACTCCTGTACCACCCTATACCATCCTGTACCACCCTACACCTGCACCATCCTATACCATCATGTACCATCCTGTACCATCCTATACAATCAAGCACCTATACCACCCTACACCATCTTGGACCACCATGCACTTGCACTATCCTACACCATCCTGTACCGTCCTACGCCTGTACCACCCTACACCACCCTGTACCATCCTGCGCCTCACTATCTTACACCACTCTGTACCATCCTGCACCTGTACCACTCTGTAGCATCCTACATCATTCTGCACATATACCACCTTGCACCGTCTTGCACCATCATACGCCTGCACCATCCTGCACCACCGTGCACCACCCTGTACCATCCGGCGCTTGCACCACCCTACACCATCTTGCACTACCCAACGTCTAGACTACCTTGTACTATCCTGCACCATCCTACGCCTGCACCACCCTATACTATCCCGTTCCATTCTACACCTACACCATCCTACACGATCCTGCACCATCCTACGCCGGCACCATCCTGTACCACCTTACACCCGTACCATTCTACACCATCCTGTACCACTCTACGCTTGTACCATCTTGTACTACCATCCACCACCATCCCGTGCCATCATACACCATCCTGTGCCTGTACCATCCTACGTCATCCTACACCATCCTACGCATGTACCACCTTACGCCACCATGCACCATCCAGTACCTGCACCATCCTGCACTATCCTGCTCCATCATGCAAGTGCACCATCCTGTGTCATCCTGCACCATCATACGCCTCCACAACCTTGTGCCATCCTACGTCATCCTGCACCACCCTCTGCCTGCACCATCATGCGCCACCCTTTAGCACCCTGCGCCTACACCATCCTACACCACCCTGCACCATCCTATGCCAGTACTATCCTGTGCTATCATGTACCATCCCGTACCTGCACCAACCTATGCTACCCTGCACCATACTGCGCCTGTACCATCATGTACTACCCTACACCACCTTGCATCTATACCACCTTGCGCTTGCACCATGTCAGAAAAATGGGAACAGCGGGACATTGTATGGAAACTGCCACGAAGGTGCGGAGTGCTGACGGGATATGACGTCATTGTTTGGAATAGGGCCATCTGGCTCAGTTTCAGGTCTACAGGAACAAGTTCAAGGAAACTACCACATGCCTGTTCCAAAGGTAAATCTGACTTCACCACTTGAAAGATCAGGTGACAATTTGTCTACGGTCAAAGTTCCAGGCCGATCTAACGGTTGGATTCGGAGAAACGAATTTTCAAAGTTTTCAGGCTCATGGACCACTGACATTTGAGTGACCATGAATGATGGCTCCATGCCTTAGCTTGGGAAAAGATGTTGGGAAAGTAGCTATCCGGCTTAGTTTCATGTCCACAGGAGTAAGTTCCAGGAAACTACCAGATGCCTACGTTGATCGTCAATCCAACTTCACCATTGGAGAGATCAGGTGGCAAATTTCCTATGGTCCATGTTTCAGGCCCATCCAACGGTCGGATTGGGAGATGAATTTTTTAGGTTTCTGGGATCATGGACCGCCGATGTCTAGGTGACCATGGATGACGGCTCCATGCGTTAGCCTGAGAAAAGAAAAAGGCAAGAGGTGCAGGGTCAAGACCGGATGGGAGAAATATCCAAAAAGCTCCTTGGTCTTAGGATTACCTTGTCAGAATGTGCTGACTAAGATAAAGGTACCTCTCCTTGCTTTTTAGGTGAGGTGAGATCCTTGTGTGCTAGTCATGGACACATGGCGATTCTCCATGGGTTTTTGGGTGATGTCACCACTAGGAGTGTGCCATGAGAGCATTCTCTAGCTCTTTAGGTCGTGTGTAACTGGTCAGCCTGATTACTAGGCTGATTTCGTCTCTTGTGTGAGATTGTGGACTCTAGTGTGTGAGCCTTAGCCTCTATGGCTAAGTCGTGTGGCTTGTGAGAGGGCTGACTTGCTCAAGCTCTAGCTCATATGTACTATATCATTTTCAGTAATTCAACAACCATTCTTTAGCACAACTGATGCCTTTCAGGCCCACATGCTCGCTGCTCCAAGGCTCCCTCTCTCCTCCAGTTACAATAAAAGAAAAGGGCAAGAGGTCCAGGGTCAAGACCTGATGGGAGAAATATCCAAAAAGATCCTTAGTCTTAGGATTGCCTTGTCAGAGTATGCTGACTAGGATAAAGGTACCTCTCCTTACTTTTTAGGTGAGGTGAGATCCTTGTCTGCTAGCCATGGACACATGGCGATTCTCCATGGGATTTTGGGTGATGTAACCACTAGGAGTGGAACATGAGAGTATTCTCTAGCTCTCTAGGTTGTGTGTGACGGGTCAGCTTGATTGCAAGGCTGATTTCCTCTCTGGTGTGAGATTTTGGACTCTAGTGTATCAGCCTTAGCCTCCATGGCTAAGTGGTCTGGCTCCTGAGAGGGCTGATTTGTATAAGCTCTAGCTCTATACGTACTCCATTATTTTCAGTAATTCAATAACCATTCTGCAGCACAATTGATGTCCTTTCAGTCCCACATACTCGCTGCTCCTAGACTCCCTCTCTCCTCCAGATCCAACGTTTGGTATCAGAGCCAAGTTCTGCCAGGTTCAGCCAGCACAGGCCGTTACCTTGACCAAATTTGACGATCCACTGTAGGATCTTCTAGTGTTTGAGTCAAGCTTTCTAACGAACCCAAGATCACGAAAAATCCAACGGTAGGATTGAGATTTCTGCTCAAAATGAGATCGATCAGGACTGCACTCTTCTTTATGAGTAAGACCTTTACCTTATGATGATCATAAATCTCTCTTTTCTTTGTCAAATTAAAAACAGGGCATATACCAATTGTAGTTTTTTTCCCAAGCTTTCTATTGGAAAAAAAATATTTGCATTCCACTGATTTGTTTGGGAGAAACACTGTTTACAAGCTGGCAGGTCAGATTGGAGTAGGATCAGAAGCATGTCCTCTTTTGAAGAAAGGATATCTTTCAAAATCCCCTGTTTATGATTCTGTTTGAAGGGTTTGAGCTGAATTTTCTAGCGGTGGGCTCAGGTGTTCCAAATTCACAGTCTGTTGATATCTATAGGTCCATTTTCTGTCAGACAGATTTCTGGCAGAAGCAGTAGTAGAAGCAGGGGTAACGTCGCCACCAAAGGGCAGTACTAAGCATCACCAAGGCTCAAAATGTCAGTTGTAGGCATTGTGATTGCAGCCCAGCCTCTGGAGAGGCTGGAAGGACGTGCGAACTTCACGTTTTGAAAAATCCTTACCCGCTATTTTTTGGAGAAGAGGTGTTTGTTGGAGGTGGTGAGGGGTGACGAGTCGGCTCCGGTTCCACAGGCAAATAGCATCAGCACAACGCAGGTGATAGGGAGGAAGACGCTGCAAAAAGGTGCTGCTGATGCGGGCTTTTTTGCAGCTATACCAGCGGCGTATGAGTGGAAGGACAGGTAGGCCTATAGGTTGCTTGTGAACACCAACTCCAACCCGCATCTCCAGTACGTGAGTGATAAGGCTACTGCAAAGGAGTAGTGCGATACGTTGTACAAGAAGTATGAGAGTAAGGATCTTGTATTCCTTGTGTCTTTGGAGGAGAAGATGATGGTACTGAACATGCAAGGTGGTGAAGGGATGGAGGCGTACCTGGACAGGGCAAAGGAGCTGGCGAAGCAGCTGAGAGCGGCCGGCAACCCTGTGGAAGAGACACGCTTTATCCTCCTCTTACTGAGGGGACTCCCGACCAGCTACGATACGGTGCGACAGACGGTGGAGTACCAGTCCATTCTTGACCTCGACTTCATCTACACATACCTGGTGCAGGTGGAATTGTGTCGCAATGCAGCAAAGTCGAATGGCGACGGCAGTACTTAAGCAGCTTTTATGGCCATGAGCTCACGCAACCAGTAGCAGCAGTACCAGTCTGGGCAGCAGAGAGGCAAGAAGAAAGGCAAATGCTACTACTGCCAGAAAGAAGGACACTACAAAAAGGAGTGTTTCAAGCTTAAGAGGGACCAGAAGGAGCAGTAGTAATAGTAACAAAAAGAGGAGTTTCCACATTAGCAGCAGCAGCAACAGTCACAACAGTGCCAGCAGCAATAGTAGCAGCAGCAAAACCCGGCTAGTGTGCTCCACTTTGGCAACATGAATATAGCCAATGAGGTGCGCGACCGTCTCTTCATGGCGAAGCCTGACAGGTCGTAAGTGAACAAGGTAGATCTTGCATGGTACAAGGACTCAGGATGTACCAAGAGCCTGACGCATCACAAGGAGTGGTTTACACAGCTGTTATCCATCCCTTCCCGTCCTGTTGCAATGGGTGATGATGGGGTGATGTATGCTGAGGAGATCGGGATTATGGAGATGTGGTTGGAGATCGCGCGTCGCATTGAAGAGGGAGTGTTCCATGGCGTGCTCTATGTACCCGATGCTGCATTCAACCTCCTCTCAGTCTCCTCTCTTACCAACACAGGACTACATGTCGTCTTTGACGATGACTATGGCTACAACCTCAAGAAGGACACTGGAATGGAGTTGGCTAGGTCGGTGAAGGAGGGCGACATGTACCGCCTGCTGGGGGTAACCAAGATCTTGCGTGAGCAGAGTCTTTCAGTAGTGGTGTAGGTAACAGATGACGAGATCTTGCATGCGCACTATGGTCCCATTGGCATGCGTGCCCTACAGCAGCTTGAAGTAAAGCTGATGATGCGTGCCTTGCCCACCATCTCTAACTTTGAGCAGGAGATGTACATCGGCCGTTTAGAAAGGAAGCAGTATCGTGGGGTGTTCTCTGGAGCAAGGGAGCATACAAAGGAGGTGCTGGAGCTGGTCCACACAGACTTGTGTGGCTCGATGCGGATCCAAAGCTTTGGAGGCTCTAGGTATTTTCTGACCTTCATTGATGATTTCAGCCGTGACACTGCTGTGTACTTCCTTGCTTCCAAGGACCAGTGTTTTGACAGGTTCGAGGAGTTGAAGGCAATGGTGGAGATCCAGACTTGCAAGAAGATCGTCACTATCAGCGATCGCGGTGGAGAGTACCTGAGCAAGGAGTTCCAGGACTACTTCGCAGTAGCTGGTATCAAGACGCAACACATTGCGCCATACTCGTCGTAGCAGAATTGTGTAGCAAAACGTGCCAACCACACCATTATTGAGTCGGCAAGCTCCATGCTGCACACAGCTCGGCTGACCTACGTTTTTTGGACCGATGCCGTGAACACTGCGATGTAGATCAAGAACCGTAGTCCAACTAAGGCATTGGAGCAGATGACGTCGTACGAGGCGTGGTTTGGTCAGAGGCCGGACGTGAGTCATCTTCGCGTATTTTGTAGCTTGGCACACATGTACGTACTCAAAGAGAAGCGGTAGAAGTTGGACGCAAAGAGGACACAGATGCTGATGATCGGCTGCGACATGACAAGCAAGGCCTATTGCCTCTACGAGAGGGATACTGGCCACGTTATCATCTCAAGGGATATCTTCTTCAATGATAACAACATCATTAGCTATACAGATGTAGATTGGATTTCAAATCCTGAGGACGGTAAGCCCATCTCCAGACATGTGTTTCTCATGAATGGAGGTGGCATCTGCTAGTGCAGCAAGTGGCAGGTGGTCGTGGTCACATCAAGTACAGAAGCTGAGTACATATCTCTCAGCTTTGGAGCCAAGGAAGTAGTTTGGCTCCAGTGTCTCATGGCGGAGATGAGGAGTACAAAAGTTCCACTTCCCATACACATCGAGATCCAGTGCGTTATTGTATTTGCCAAGAATCCCGAGTACCATACTCGTACCAAACACATCAACATCACCTACTACTTCATCAGGCACATGGTGTGGGAGGGTGCTATCAAGCTAGGATTCACTCCAACCAGCAAGCAGGTTGCTGATTTCTGCACCTAGCCAGTGATCCGTGAGAAGTAACAGTTCTGCATAAAGGCATGTGGACTCAGCCTACTCTGAGTATGACAAAGTGGAAGATTCTTGGGAATAGGGCCATCCGACTGTATTTCACATTCACGGAAACAAGTTTCGGGAAAGTACCAGATGCCTACTCCAATGATCAACCCAACTTCACCATTCTAAAGATCAGGTGGCAATTTGTCTACGGTCCAAGTTTCAGGCCGATCAAACGGTTGGATTGGGAGATATGAATTTTCAAGGTTCTCAGGGTCATGGACCACCGATATCTGAGTGACCATAGGTGACGGCTCCATACCTTAGCCTGAGTAAAGAAAAGGGCAAGAGGCCCAGGGTCAAGACCTGATGGGAGAAATATCCAAAAAGGTCCTTGATATTAGGATTGCCTGGTCAGAGTGTGCTCACTAGGATAAAGATACCTCTCCTTACTTTTTAGGTGAGGTGAGATCCTTGTGTGCTAGCTATTGATACATGGCGATTCTCTATGGGATTTTGGGTGATATGACCACTAGGAGGGTGCCATGAGAGCATTGTGTAGCTCTCTAGGTTGTGTGTGACTGGTTAGCCTGATTTCTAGGCTTATTTCCTCTCTTCAGTGAGATTATTGACTCTTGTGTGTGAGCCTTAGCCTCCATGGCTAAGTGGTGTGGCTTGTGAGAGGGCTGACTTGTCGAAACTCTAGCTCTATATATACTCCATCATTTTTAGTGACTCAACAACCATTCTGTACTACAACTGATGCCCTTTCAGTCCCATATGCTCGCTACTCCAAGGCTCCCTCTCTCGTCCAGATCTACCCTATACCATCCTGTGCCTACACCACCTTGTACCATCCTACACCACCTTGCCCCTGTACCACCTTACGTCTGAACCATGTCAGGAAAATGGGAGCAGCGGGACATGCAAGAGAGTAGTGAAACAAATGGCACAAAAACCACCACAAAGGTGTCCAATGCTGATGGGAGATGACGTCAGACTAGGAGCTGATGTCGGAGGCCAAGAGCAGATAGCACGAGGAGTGGAAGCAACGAAGTGCTGAGAATATATGATGACAATGACCTCTTCAGGACTCGATGAAAATTGGGTACTAAGCCACGGATCGTAGGCCATAGCGACCCGGGTGCCGTAGCGAGGAAGCACACCAAGGATTTAGGCAGGCTTTGTGATAAGCAGGCATTAGTTGTGCAGTTCATGTATAAGCCAGGACCGGACAAGGAACAGATACTTGAGTGCAAGCAAAGAACAGAGGGCGTGAAAGACTATTGCGAAAGCAATTGAGCTGAGGCAATGAGGACAATGAGGAAATGAGGTAATGAGTGACAAAATGAACTGGGGAAATGAGGAAGTAAACTGAGACAATAGAGTATAGGGGTCCTAGTGCTATTAGTACTTGGATTGTTTTGTCTAGTCCTAGAGCTAGAGTTACAATTACCTACATCCATTAGGATGGACGGTGCAAGATGTGAAGTCACAGACACCATTGTGCTGCTACTACTTGTGTGTCTGAGCAGTACAAAGGCGCAATATGGCTCCAGCGATATTGTGCTCTTGGAAATCCTCCCATGTTGAGTGGAGGACGTGCTTCTTCTACCGAGCCTTACGTATACTCATGGTGAATGGACCAACGACCAGAACTGTTGTCGGCAGGTCCTGCCGATCGTTACTTGGTCTTAGGATTACCTTGTCCGAGTGTACTGACTAGGATAAAGATACATCTCTTTATTTTTTAGGTGAGGTGAGATCCTTGTGTACTAGCCATGGATACATGGCGATTCTCCATGGGATTATGGGTTATGCATCTAGTAGGAGTGTGCCATGAGAGCATTTTCTAGCTCTCTAGGTCCTGTGCCAATGATCAGCCTGATTGCTACGCTGATTTTCTCTCTTGTTTGAGATTATGGCATCTAATGTGTGAACCTTAGCCTCCATGGCTAATTGGTATAGCTTGTGAGATGGCTGACTTGTCCAAGCTCTAGCTCTATATGTACTCCATCATTTTGAGTGATTCAATAACCATTCTTCAGCACAAATAATGCCTTTTCAGTCCCACATGCTCGCTACTCCAAGGCTCTCTCTCTCTCCTCCAGTTCCAATACTTGGTATCAGAGCCAAGTTCTGCCAGTTTCAGCCAGCACAGACTGTCACTTTGAAAGTGACAGGGTCAAATCTTGACCAAATTTGACGGTCGGCTACATGGTCTTCAAATTTGCATTACAAGTGTTCTAACGAGCTCACGATTGCGAAGATCCAATAGTTGGATTAAGAGGTATGCTCAAAACGAGGTTGGCCAGGGCTACACTCTTCTCTATGACTAAGACTATCGCCTTGTGATGACCATACCTCTCTGGTTTGTTTGTCCAATTTAAAAAGTAGCTGTCGGGAAAGGAGCCCTCCGGCTCTGTTTCAGGTCCACAAGAGCAAGTTCCAGGAAACTTCCAGATGCCTGCTCCGATCATCAATCCGTCTTCACCATTAGAAAGATCAGGTGGCAAATTATCTACGGTCCAAGTTTCAGGCCGATCCAACGGTCGGATTGGGAGATATGAATTTTCGGAGTTTCAGGGGTCATGGACCTCCGATGTCTGGGTGGCCATAGGCAATGGCTCCATGCCGTAGCCTGAGAAAAGAAAAAGGCAAGAGGTCCAGGGTCAAGACCTGATGGGAGAAATATCCAAAAAGGTCCTTGGTCTTAGGATTGCCTTGTCAGAGTGTGCTGACTAGGATAAAGGTACCTCACCTTACTTTTTAGGTGAGGTGAGATCCTTGTGTGCTAGCCATGGACACATGGCGATTCTCCATGAGTTTGTGGGTGATGTGACCACTAGGAGTGTGCCATGAGAGCATTCTCTAGCTCTCTAGGTCGTGTGTGACTGGTCAGCCTGATTGTTGGGCTGATTTCCTCTCTTGTGTGAGATTGTGGACTCTAGTGTGTGAGCCTTAGCCTCCATGGCTAAGTGGTGTGGCTTGTGAGAGGGCTGACTTGCCCAAGCTCTATCTCTATATGTACTCCATCATTTTGAGTGATTCAACAACCATTCTTCAGCACAAGTGATGCCCTTTCAGTCCCATATGCTCGCTGCTCCAAGGCTCCCTCTTTTCTCCAGATCCAACATTTGGTATCAGAGCCAGATTCTGCCAGATTCAGCCAGCACAGGCCGTCAGTTTGAGAGTGACGGGTTAGGGTCAAACCTTTACCAAAGGTGACAATCGACCACTGGATCTTCAAGTTCGCGAGACAAGCTTTCTAACGAGCCCCAAATCAAAAAGATCCAACGGTCGGACTGAGAGTTATACTCAAAACGAGGTCCGCCAGGGCTACACTCTTCTCTATGAGTAAGACTATCGCCTTGTGATGACCATAACTCTCTTGTTTCTTTGTCAAATTTAAAAAGTGGCACATGCGAATTGTAGTATTTTTCCTAAGCTTTTCATTGATGCAAAAAAATTTGCATTCCATTGATTTGTTTGGGAGAAACGCCGTTTACAAGCTGGCTGGTCTGAGTTGGAGTAGGAGCATAAGCATACCCTGTTTTCAAGAGGCCATATCTTTCAAAATCCCTTGTTGATGACCCTGTTTTATGGGTTGATCTGAAAGGTTTCGAGCTGAATTTTCTAGTGGTGGGCTCAGTGTTTCCAAATTCCCAGTCTGCTTCCATCTACAGTCCATTTTCTGTCAGACAGATTTCTGGCAAAAGCAGCAGCAGAAGCAGGGGTAGCGCCGCCACTCAAGGGCAGCGTTGAGCCTCACCAAAGCTCAAAATGGTAGCACCAGGCGTGGTAATAGCAGCCCAGCCCTTGGAGAAGCTGGAAGGATGCGCCAACTTCACGTTTTGGAAGATCCGTACCTGCCTCCTTTTGGAGGAGAGGGGCTTGTGGGAGGTGGTGAGCGGCGACGAGCGCGCTCCGCCTCCACAGGCAAAAGGCATCACCACAGCTCAGGTGGTGGCGGGGAAGACACCGCAGAAAGGTGCAGCAGATGCAAGTTCATCTACAACTGCAGCGGCGGCGTATGAGGAGTGGAAGAATAAGGACAGGCAGGCCTACAGGTTGCTTGTCAACACCATCTCCAACCCGCATCTTCAGTACGTGAGTGACAAGGCTACTGCAAAGGAGGGGTGGGACACGTTGTGCAAGAAGTATGAGAGCAAGGATCCTGCATTCCTCATGCTTTTGGA
>SZWC01001364.1:36142-65546 GCA_023375785.1 Penium margaritaceum
ACAAGAAAGAGTGCTTCAAGTTCAAGAGGGACCAGAAGGAGCAGCAGCAGCAGCAGCAGCAAAAGCAGCAATCTCCACAGCAACAGCAGCAGCAGTCACAGCAACGTCAGTAGCACTAGGAGCAGGAGCAGCAGAACCAGACCGGCGTGCGCCATTTTGGCAACATGAACGTGGCCAAGGAGGTGCGCGACCGCCTCTTCATGGCGAAGTCTGACATGTTGCTGGAGGAGAAGGCGGATCTGGCGTGGTACAAAGACTCTGGGTGTACCAAGAGTCTGACGCACCACAGGGAGTGGTTTACGCAGTTGCTGTCCATCCCTCCCCGTCCTATCGCTTTGGGTGATGATCGGGTGGTGTATGCTGAAGGGATTGGGATTGTGGAGATGTGGTTGGAGACCCGGCATGGTATTGAAGTGGGAGTGTTCCATGGCGTGCTGTACGTACCTAATGCTGCATTCAACCTCCTCTCAGTCTCCTCTCTTACAAACACAGGACTGCGCGTCGTCTTCGATGATGACTATGGCTACATCCTCAACAAGGATAGAGGAGAGAGCTTGGCCAGGTCGGTGAAGGAAGGCGACATGTACCGCCTGCTGGGGGCAACCAAGATCCCGCGTGAGTAGAGTCTTGCAGTAGTGGTGCAGGCAACAGATGGCGAGATCTGGCATGCGCGCTACGGCCACATCGGCATGCGCGCGTTGCAGCAGCTTCAAGCAAAGCAGATGGTTTGTGACCTGCCTACCATCTCTACCCTTGAGCAGCAGTTGTGCATCGGCTGTTTGGAGGGGAAGCAGCACTGGGAGGCGTTCTCTGGAGCAGGGGAGCGTGCGAAGGAGGTGTTGGAGGTGGTCCACACGGACTTGTGCAGACCGATGCAGACCCAGAGCTTTGGAGGCTCTAGGTATTTCTTGACCTTCATTGATGATTTCAGCCGTTACACTGCTGTGTACTTCCTTCCTTCCAAGGACCAATGCTTTGACAGGTTCAAGGAGTTCAAGGCCATGGTGGAGAACCAGACTGGCAAGAAGATCAAGGCGCTGCGTAACGATCGCGTTGGAGAGTTTTTGAGCAAGGAGTTTCAGGACTACCTCGCAGCAGCTGGCATCAAGGCGCAGCGTACCGCGCCGTACTCGCCGTAGCAGAATAGTGTAGCAGAACGCGCCAACCGTATCATTGTGGAGTCGGCGCGCTCCATGCTGCACGCGGCTTGGCTGACCTACGACTTCTGGGCTGAAGCAGTGAGCACTGCGGTCTACATCAAGAACCGCAGTCCAACTAAGGCGCTGGAGCAGATGACACCGTACGAGGCGTGCTTCAGCAAGAAACCGAGCGTAGGTCATCTTCGAGCATTTGGGAGCCTGGCGCACATGCACGTGCCTAAGGAGAAGCGGCAGAAATGGGACGCAAAGAGTGCGCAGATGCTGATGATGGGCTACGACGTGGCAAGCAAGGCCTATCTCCTCTACCAGAGGGATACAGGCCACGTCATCATCTCCAGGGATGTCGTCTTCAACGAGAGCAACGTCATCGGCACCAACATTGTCTGTGAAGAGGCAGCAGAACCAGCAGCTGACGAGACAGTGGGAGCAGAAATCCTTCCTGACCCACTCTCTCCCGATCCTTCCTCTACTGTGACAGTGGGAGAATCACTCTACTCTCCCATGTCTGATGCAGCAGATATAGCAGCCTCAGCGGCAAAAGCAGAGGAGGAAGATGTAGCACCACCAGCAGAAGCAGTTGTGCCAGCAGCAACGCGCCAGCCGCCCGCTAATGCTCCAGTACCAGGTCGCAGGTACCCTCTTAGGGTGCGTTACAAGCCTGGTGAGCGCGGCCAGTTCTGGATGCTGCAGAAACCAGAACAGATGAACGTCGCAGTTGCAGCAGATTCAGATGAGCCAACGTCATACAAGGAGGCCATGGCTGCACCGGATGCAGCAGATTGGGCGCAAGNCCGTGCAGCAGGAGATACAGTCGCAGCTGGGCAACGGCACGTGGGAGCTGACTGAGCGTCCACCTGGACGTAAGGTGATCAAGTGCAAGTGGGTGTTCAAGAAGAAGCGGGGAGCAGATGGTAACCTGGAAAAGTACAAGGCGAGGCTGGTCGCCAAGGGCTACTCGCAGCAGGAGGGCATCGACTACACAGAAACTTTTGCCCCTGTTGCAAAGTTTGCTTCTGTGCGCACGCTCCTCTCTTATGCAGCAGCTGAGTATTTCGAGGTTCACCACATGGATGTCAAGACGGAATTCTTGAATGGTGACTTGGAGGAGGAGATCTACATGGAGCAGCCGGAGGGGTTCGTCATGGATGGCCAGGAGCACCTGGTTTGCAAGCTGCAGAAGTCGCTGTACGGCCTCAAGCAAGCGTCGCGTACTTGGAACCAGAAGTTGGATGCGGCGTTGTAGTGCATGGGGTTTGAGCGCAGCGAGTGTGACTATAGTGTGTATCGCTGGCAGCATGAGCATGAGATCCTCATCATCATTTTCTACGTGGATGACATGCTCCTCCTTTTTAACAGTATGTCTACACTGCACGAGTTCAAGGAGGCCATGCAGGAGCGCTTCCAGATGTCTGATCTCGGGGAGGCATCATACTTCCTCGGCATCCAGATCATGCGTGACTACAAATCACTCTCTCTCTCGCTACAGCAGAGTCGCTACATCAAGGACGTCCTACAGCGGTTCGGCATGGCGGAGGCCAAATCCATCGGCACGCCGCTAGAGACGCGGCAGTACCTCGTGAGCTTTACTGGGAAAGCGGATGCAGCTGAGCGGCAGAAGTACCAGAGCGCCGTCGGCAGTCATATGTACCTGATGGTGGCAACCAGGCCGGACCTCGCACAAGCTGTGAGCGCTGTGAGCCAACACATGGCTAATCCCGGACCGGAGCACCAGTAGGCAGTGAAGCGGATCTTCCGCTACCTTGCTGGAACCATCAACGTCGGCATCACCTAGAACGGCAATGACAACAGCATCATCGGCTACACAGATGCACATTGGGCTTCAAATCCTGAGACCCGCAAGTCCATCTCTGGACATGTGTTTCTCATGAATTGAGGTGCCATCAGCTGGTGCAGCAAGCGACAGGTGGTCGTGGCCACCTCGAGCACAGAAGCTGAGTACGTCTCTCTCAGCTTTGGAGCCAAGGAAGCAGTTTAGCTCCAGCATCTCATGGCGGAGATGAGTGGGAGTGTAGCAGTTCCAGTTCCTGTGCGCGTCGACAACCAGAGTGCAATCGCACTCGCCAAGAATCCTGAGCACCATGCACGCACCAAGCACATTGACATCGCATATCACTTCATCAGGCACATGGTGCAGGAGGGTGCTATGAAGCTGGAGTTTACTCCAACCAGCAGGCAGGTCGCTGATTTCTACACTAAGCCAGTGACATGTGAGAAGCAACAGTTCTGCATGAAGGCATGTGGACTCAGCCCACTCTGACTGCGGCAAAGTGGGAGATTGTTGGGAAAGGAGCCGTCCGGCTCTGTTTCAGGTCCACAGGAGCAAGTTCCAGGAAACTTCGAGATGCCTGCTCCGATCGTCGATACGTATTTACCATTAGAAAGATCAGGTGGCAAATTATCTACGGTCCAAGTTTCAGGCCGATCCAACGGTCGGATCGGGAGATATCAATTTTCGGAGTTTCAGGGGTCATGGACCTCCGATGTCTGGATGGCCATGGGCAATGGCTCCATGCCTTAGCCTGAGAAAAGAAAAAGGCAAGAGGTCCAGGGTCAAGACCTGATGGGAGAAATATCCAAAAAGGTCCTTGGTCTTAGGATTGCCTTGTCAGAGTGTGCTGACTAGGATAAAGGTACCTCACCTTACTTTTTAGGTCAGGTGAGATCCTTGTGTGCTAGCCATGGACACATGGCGATTCTCCATGAGTTTGTGGGTGATGTGACCACTAGGAGTGTGCCATGAGAGCATTCTCTAGCTCTCTAGGTCGTGTGTGACTGGTTAGCCTGATTGTTGGGCTGATTTCCTCTCTTGTGTGAGATTGTGGACTCTAGTGTGTGAGCCTTAGCCTCCATGGCTAAGTGGTGTGGCTTGTGAGAGGGCTGACTTGCCCAAGCTCTAGCTCTATATGTACTCCATCATTTTGAGTGATTCAACAACTATTCTTCAGCACATGTGATGCCCTTTCAGTCCCACATGCTCGCTGCTCCAAGGCTCCCTCTCTCCTCCAGATCCAACAGTAGCACATGCGAATTGTAGTTTTTTTCTTAAGCTTTTCATTGGTAGAAAAAATTGCATCCCATCGATTGGTTTGGGAGAAATGCCGTTTACAAGCTAGCTGGTCTGAGTTGGAGTAGGAGTAGAAGCATACCCCGTTTTCAAGAGGGCATATCTTTCAAAATACCCTGTTGATGATCCTGTTTTATGGGTCCATCTGAAAGGGTTTGAGCTGATGTTTCTAGTGGTGGACTCAGGTTTTTCAAATTGTGAGTCTCCTGGCATCTACATTCCATTTTTTTTCAGACAGATTTCTCGTAGAAGTAGCAGCAGAAGCAGGGGTACCGCCGTCACCCAAGGACAGCATTGAGCATCACAAAAGCTTAAAATGGAAGTAGCAGGCATGGTCAAAGTAGCCCAGCCCTTGGAGAGGCATGAAGAAGGTGCCAACTTCACGTTTTGGAGGATCTGTACCCTCCTCCTTTTGGAGGAGAGGAGCTGTGGGAGGTGGTGAGAGGCGACGAGCGCGCTCCGCCTCCACAAGCAAAATGCATCGCCGCAGCGCAAGTGGTGGCGAGAAAGATGCCGCAAAAAGGTGCAGTAGGTGCAAGTTCATCTTCAACTGCAACAGCGGCATATGAGGAGTGGAAAAAGGACAGGCAGGCTTACAGGCTGCTCTTTAACACCATCTCCAATCCGCATCTTCAGTACATGAGTGACAAGGCTACTACAAAAGAGGGATGGGACCCATTGTGCAAGAAGTATGAGAGCAAGGATCCTGCAGTTCTCATGTTATTGGAGGAGAAAATAATGACGTTGAAAATACAGGGTAGTGAAGGGATGGAGACGTACTTGGACAAGGCAAAGGAGCTGTTAAAGCAGCTAAAAGTGGAGGGTAACCCTATGGAAGACACGCGCTTCATCCTCCTCTTGCTGAGAGGACTCCCATCGAGCTACGATACAGTGCGAGAGACGTTGGAGTGCCGGTCAACTCTCGACCTGGAATTCATCTACATGTACCTGGTGTAGGTAGAACTACATTGCAGTGTAGCAAAACGTAATGGCAGGGGCAGTAGGGAAGTAGTATTTGTGGCCAAAAGCTCACATAACTAACAGCAGCAGTAGTCCGGAGAGCAAAGAGGCAAGAACAAAGGCAAATGCCACTATTGCCAAAAAGAGGGGTACTACATGAAAGTATGCTTCAAGTTCAAGAGGGACTGGAAGGAGCCGCAGCAACAGCAGCAAAAGCAGCAATCTCCACACCAGCAACAACAGCAGTCACAGTCGCTTCTACAGCAGCAGTAGCAGTAGAACCAGACTGGCATGCGCCATTTTGGCAATATCAACGTAGCCAAGGAGGTGTGTGACTGCCTCTTCATGGCGAAGTCTGACATTTCACAGAAGGAGAAGGCGGATCTGACATGGTACAAGGACTCAAGGTGTACAAAGAGCCTGACATATCACAAGGAGTGGTTATGCAGGTGCGCTCCATTCCCCCTTGACGGATTGCTTTGGGTGATGATCGGATGGTGTATGCTAAAGGGATTGGGATTGTGGAGATGTGGTTGGAGAGCCCGCGTGGCATTGAAGTGTGAGTATTTCATGACATACTGTATATACCTGATGCTGCATTCAACCTTCTCTAAGTGTCCTCTCCCACCAATACAGCAGTGCAAGTCGTCTTTGACAACTATGGCTACATCCTCGATAAGGAAATGGGAGAGGCGTAGGCCAGGTTGGTGAAGGAAGGTAACATGTACCGTTTGTTAGGGGCGACCAAGATCCCGCTCGAGCATAGTCTTGCAGTAATGGTGCATGTCACAGATGGCAAAATCTGGCATGCACGCTACGGCCACATTAGCATGCGCATCTTGCAGCAACTTCAAACAAAGCAGATGGTGTGTGACTTGTCAACCTGCCTGAGGCGACGGTCTAGAAAACAGGTTCTGACACAATGGTTCCCGCCGACCGCTCTTGGTATGACAACCAAGAGGTGATATCACCCTCAAAGCCAAGGTTCCATACTGAGCAGTTCATAGGAATCATTTCCTTACACTGTGTTCTTAACACCTGGTCACTTTCGCGCGAGGAGCCAACTCCTTAGGCTTAGACCAACCAATGCCTCTTTAGTGTCTGCCTCTGGTGGACAACTCTGTGAGGAGTCTCAAAGGTAACAACTGCACTCAATGACAGGTAACTGATAGGTTCTTATAGTCCTAGAGCCAGCCTCTAGCCTAAGCGCGCAGTGGCTCCTTGGATGAGTCACTTTGGGGGCAATCTAGATTGCGTCATCTCCTCTGCCCACATGGCACTCCCTGTGACCGCCAAGTGGTGCCAGCCACCAGAAAGGACCTTGGAATGTTCTCAGATGCCTCTTAGAACCTTCGTGTCCCCCTTTTGGTCACAATGAAAATTAGTCACTGGGCTAGGATTTGACCCAGTGACCTCTCGCTCCAGAGACTAACTCTAGGACGTCTAAGCCACAAGGAGTAGTACATGCCTTGTCTATTGGGACCAGACTTAGGGGATTTACTCCAAGGGAGTAGTGCATGCCTAGTCTGTCCTGTGCCTGTCCAAATATCAGCGATGCACAAGGAGCATACCAGGTGAATAAACTCTCCCTTGTACCTCTATCCATTAGCTGTGAGATCTCTCTTCTCTCAAGCAGTCTTGGCCTTAGTCTTCGTCTGCTACGTTCACCATACCGATGCCTCGAGTGCCTACAGAGTGCAATTCGCTCACGAGCGCCTTTGTCATGAAATCTGCGAGCATCTTCTTGGTCTCCACGTATTCCAGGACCACGATCTCCTTTGCAACCAGGTCATGTGAGTAGTGGTACTTGATGTCGATATGCTTGGTCTATTGGGAGATGACGTCATCGTGTGTCATTTTCATGGCACTCTTGTTGTCGATGCAAAGCTCTGTTGCTTCCGTTTGTGGCACTTTCATCTCGGTAAGCAAACTGTGTAGCCACTTTGTCTCCTTGCATGCTTCTGATAGAGCGATATACTCTGCTTGAGCAATAGAGAAGGAGATACTGTCTTGCTTTCTGCTTGTCTAGGAGACTGTACCACCGTTCAGGAGGTACACAAAGCTTGAGGTAGAATTTCTGTCATTGATTCTTCCTCTCCAGTCAGTATGTGTGTAGTACACCAGCCGCAGCGGGTCAGATCCCTCTAAGCCTTCAAACTGGAGTCCCATGTGTCGTATCTTCTGTAGATAGCGCATGATGCGCTTGACTGCATGCCAGTACTGTGCCCTTGGATTGGCCACAAACCTGCTCACTTGTCCCACAGCATATCAAATGTCAGGGCATGTTCCCATCATGGCGTACATGAGGCTGCCAACAGCAGACTCGTAGGGAATGTTCTCCATCTCACGCCGTTCTGTTTCCGTACTGGGATTCATTGAGGAGGAGAGCTTGATGTCTGTTATCATGGGTATGCTAATGGGCTTGCAGTCCTCCATGTTGTAGGGCTTGAGGACCTCCATGATGTACTTGGTCTGGTTTAGCTCGATGGTGCCTGCTGCTCGATTGCAGTAAATGGCTATCCCAAGGTAGAACTTGAGCGGACCCATGTCCTTCATCTTGAACTTGTTGCTGACATCTGTCTTCAGCTTCTTCAATAGCTCGACTGACGACGAGCAGATGATCAGGTCATCCACGTACAGTGTAACAAGCATCAAGCCTTGCTCATCCTTCCGCACATAGACACTAGGGTCGTTCTGGTAGTGCATGAAGGTGAGCCCAGCCATGAAGCCGTCCATCTCCTTGTACCACATCCTTGGGACATGTTTCAGTCCATAGAGTGCTTTGACTAGTTTGCAAACCTTGCCGTCTGGACCTTTCACTCCTTCGGGCACTTCCTTCAGCACTTCTTTATCTAGCTTCTCGTAGAGGAATGCTGTCTTGACATCCATCTGGTGGACCTCCAGATCTTTTGCAGCAGCGATGTCCAACATGGATCTGATGGAGACAAAGATGAAAACAGATGCAAAGGTCTCCTTGTAATCAGAGCCTGCACATTGGAAAAACCCCTTCGCCACAACTCTTGCCTTGTACTTGTCGATAATACCATCCTGCTTGAACTTTTTCCGGAATACCGACTTTGACCCCACCACGTGCGCATTTGGGAGCCTATCCACCAGAATCCATGTTATGTTCTCTTAAATGGATTCAAGTTCGCTATCCACTTGGCTGCATTGGGCATGTTCATAGCCTCCGTTATGGTCACAAGCTCTCCGTGAGCCAAGCATGACCAGCTGAGTTTGGTCCATTCCGCACTCTCAGTATTGTTCTTGGGCGGAGGTTTCTTCTCGTACGTACTACGCCGGAGTGTAACTGGTGGTGCTTCAAGGCTAAGTTGCTTCTGTTGCTCCTGTACTGCCAGTGATCCGCTCTTTGAGGAAGAGCCACCGGCCTCAGAGTTTGACTCAGAGGCGTTTGACGACTCAGATTCAGTGTTAGAGTCCGTCGCTGTGTCAGCCTGCACAGCCACTCTCCCTGTAGCACCATCTTTCACTGGCACCATCTACCAGTTCTTTGGTGCCTGATCATGAAACTGGAGCAATAGAAGCCACTCTCCTGATTTGGGAGCATGAACGGGATCCAGCAACTCTCCCTTGCCGAGGGTCCTTTCATCAAAGTCGACATCTTGGCTCCTGATGAGCTTACCAGCCGCTTGGTCCCATAGCCTGTACGCTTTGTGTACAGTGTCGTATATGACCATTACACACTTACGAGTGCATACATCCAGCTTGCCACTTCCTTCTCCTGCTTGGAGCTTTGCCCAGGCAGTACAGCCAAAGACCCTCAAGTGTGAGACATCTGGCTTCTTCCCTGACCAAGTCTCCTATGGCGTCCTGAGCTTCTTCTGTTGCTGCTTCTTACCACGCTTTCCAAGCGCGGCTGTCGGAGTGAGATTCACAAGGTAGCAAGGAGTTTTTGCAGCTTCAGCCCAGAAGCGAGGTGAGAGTCTGGCGTCGAAGCGCATGCTTCGTGTCATGCCGAGGATAGTCTGGTTCATCCGCTCGGCAATGCCGTTACTCTAGGGGGTATAAGGCGTGGTGGTCTGGTAGTTGATGCCGTGTTGGCTCAACCAGCCTTTGCACACCTCGTACTCACCACTGTTGTCTGTGCGTAGTACCTTGACCTTCTTACTTGTCTGCTACTCTACCATCGCGACAAATTATTGCAGCTTCTCCTTGACCTCTCCCTTTGTCTTGAGGAAGTAGATCCATATCTTGCGACTGTGGTCATCGATGAAGGTCAACAAATACTGGTTGCCTCCGTTCGAAGGAGTGCGGAATGGTCCGCACACATCAGAGTGAATCAGGTCCAAGATTGATGCCGCACGTTGCCCATTACGCTCAAAGGGCTTTCTCTTTGCCTTGCCTTGGAGGCATGGCTCACACAGCTTTTTACACTTTTCCTCATCCTTGGCCTTCCATACCTCCATCCCATGAACCACTTCGTGTTGCTGCAAAGCTTGTAATGTACTGTCGGTCACATGGCCAAACTGCTCGTGCCACAGCTCAGCATCTATGGTGGTGGAGTTGGCTGCGTGGTGACAGTTTGTAGTTTAACACCAGGCTTTGGAGACTTTAGGCTCTTCAACCACCACATATCCCTCATTTGTACTTTCAAGGGGTTTGGTTTGCAGCACGTAGAGCCCATCAACTCTTGGGACCTGTGCTATAAGAGTTTCCTTGGGATAGGAGATCTTGATGTCCTTGTTCTTGACAATTATAACCTCCTCCTCCGTAAAACGACTGTCATGTTGTGGTTCGTGATTTTGGACGCTGACAAGAGGTTTGCCACAAAAGACTGCATGTAGACGACGTTCTCCAACTTCAAGTCTTTCAGCACCGTTCACGTTGATACTAATCAACTTATCTCCCTTGCCTTGTGTATGGACAAGGCTACCGTTGGCACACCTGAAGCAAAGTTCAGTATCCCCAATGGAGATGAACACATCCTTCTCCCTTGAAGAGTGGTGGTTCGTGCCAGAGTCAAACACGTAGGCTCCACACTTGAGCTGTACCGTTCCCTTGGTTGGTTATCACACTCTCAGCCATCATGTCCGTCAATTCCTTCTTACCATTTCCTTTGCCCTCATATCTAGCACCATGATCTCCATCTTCCTTCTTGGGAGTCCTGCACTTCCGAACCCAATGCACAGGCTTGCCACAGTTATGGCACTTCCGAGGACATTTTGAACCCTTTCCACCGCCACCATTGCCTTTTCCTCCACGAGCACCGCTTCTACTGCTGCTCTAACCAGAAGAGGAATAATTGCCACGTCCACCGTACTGTGCAATATACGCTGAAATATTAGCCTCACTATCACTACGACGCATGGTCTCGTTTTGCACATACTCGGACACTGCCTCATACGTCAAATCCTCCTCCTTCCAACCGCCAAAGACGGTAATCAGAGGACCCCAGCTTTCAGGTAGCGCCATGAGGAGGATCATGGCCTGCATGTTGGTGTCGATTTCCCAGTTCATTTGGGTTACTTGCTGCAACAGTCCTTCAAACTGCAGTAGGAAGCCCAGAATGGACTCTCCCTCGCTCACCCTTATCGAAATCAGCTTTTGAAGAATGAAGAGGCGATTTGCATGAGCCGTTGATTGGTGTACATGTGCAAGCTTCTCATAAGCCTTTTATGCATATGTGATACCTTGGAGGTGAACATGCTGTGACTCATACAGTGATGTCACAAGAATCGTAATGGCCATGTTATTTTTGAGACTCTACGCTTCATATCCACGATCTGTTTTTGGAGGTTTAACCTCTTCTTCAAGGAACATATTCAAGTAGCCACGCACCCTCATGACAATCTCAAATTGCCATCTTCATAAGGGAAAATCAAATCCTGTGAACTTTGATATCCCACCATTGACCAACTCGAGAGTGAGCCTCACGGGTGTTGTCATACTGCTTCTCTGCTTCTCTGCTTCTCTGGTTCGCTGAGGCCGATGTAGGCTGATGTAGGCTGTTATATTCTACCGGTTTAGATGGTCCAGATCCGTGGCTTACTCCTTAGCCGTTGATCACCAGCGAACAGAGAAGAACACACACTAGCAAACCCACAGTCGTGCCTCCAAGGGCACAGCTAATCCTGGTTAGGATCCAAGGGTCGTACCTCCAAGGACAGAGCTTATCCTTGACCCTTGTTCGCTAAGTACCAGCACCCGCCGTTGGAGCTGATGGAGTAGATGGAGTAGATGGAGCTGATGGAGCTGATGGAGCTGATGCACGCTGAAAGACAGAGAGGGCAAGAGAGTGCATACAAGCGTGCCTTACAACTAATCGGTGTGTACCCATAGCCCTTTGTCAACCTACCTGAGGTGATGGTCTAGAAAACGGGTTCTGATACAATGGTTCTTGTCGACCTCTCTTGGTATTGGAACCAAAAGGTGATATCACCTTCAGAGCCAAGGTTCCACACCGAGCAGCTCATAGGAATCACTTCCTTGCACTATGTCCTTAGCACCTGGTCACTTTCGCGCAAGGAGCTAACTCGTGGGGCTTAGACCAACCAATGCTCCTTTAGTGTCTGCCTAAGGTGGACAGCTATGTGAGAAATCTAAATGGTAAGAACTGTACTCAATGGTAGGCAACTGACAGGTTCTTATAGTCCTAGAGCCAGCCTCTAGCCTAGGTGCACTGTAGCTCCTTGGATAAGCCACTTTGGAGGCAATCTGGATTGCGTCATCTCCCCTGCCTACGTGGCACTCCCTATGACCGCCAAGTTCTGCTAGCCACCAGGAAGGACCTTGGAATGTTCTAAAATACCTCTTAGAACCTTCCTGTCCCCCTTTTGGTCACAAAGAAAATTAGTCACCAGGCTGGGATTTGACCCAGTGACCTCTCGCTCCAGAGACTAACTCTGGAACGTCCAAGCTACAAAGAGTTGTACAAGGTAGTATTTGCTGGCTATACTATCCAGTTTAGACCAAGGGGACGTTCTCCAAAGGAGCAGTGCATGCCTTGTCTATTGGGACCAGACTTAGGGGACTTACTCCAAGGGAGCAGTGCATACCTAGTCTGTCTTGTGCCTGTCCAAATGTCAGCGATGGACAAGGAGCATACCAGGTCAACCTGACTTGCCCACCATTTCTAACTTTGAGTAGCAGTTGTGCATCGGCTGTTTGGAGGGGAAGCAGCATCGCGAGACGTTCTCCGGAGCAGGGGAGTGTACGAAGGAGGTACTGGAGCTGGTCTATACAGACTTGTGTGGCCCGGTACAGTCCCAGGGCTTTGGAGGCTCTAGATATTTTCTCACCTTCATTGATGATTTCAGGCGTTACACTGCTGTGTACTTCCTTTCCTCCAAGGACTAGTGCCTTGACAGGTTCAACAAGTTCGAGGCAATGGTGGAGAACCAGACTGGCAAGAAGATCAAGGCATTGCACAGTGACCGCAGTGGAGAGTACCTGAGTAAGGAATTCCAGGACTACCTTGCAGCAGCTGGCATCAAGGCACAGCGTACTGCGCCATACTTGCCGCAGCAGAACGGTATAGCAGAACGTGTTAATCGCACCATGGTTGAATAGGTACGCTCCATGCTGCACGCGGCTTGGCTCACATACGAGTTTTGGGCCGAAGCAGTGAGCATTCAGGTGTACATCAAGAACCGCAGTCCAACTAAGGTGTTGGATGAGATGACACCGTACGAGGCGTGGTTCTGCAAGAAGCGGAGCATGGGTCATCTTTGCGTGTTTAGCAGCTTGGCACACATGCATGTGCGGAAGGAGAAGCGGTAGAAGTGGGACGGAAAGAGAGCACAGATGCTGATGATAGGCTATGACGTAGTAAGCAAGGCCTATTACCTCTACGAGAGGGATACAGGCCACGTCATCATCTCCAAGGATGTCATCTTCATCCAGAGTAACGTCA
Organism: Penium margaritaceum; assembly: GCA_023375785.1. Classification (NCBI taxonomy): domain Eukaryota; kingdom Viridiplantae; phylum Streptophyta; class Zygnematophyceae; order Desmidiales; family Peniaceae; genus Penium; species Penium margaritaceum. The sequence goes on from SZWC01001364.1 coordinate 49,221, forward strand.
TCGGTACCAACATCATCGGCGAAGAGACAGCAGAACCGGCAACTGAAGAGACAGTGGGAGCAGATCTACTTCTTGACCCTGTCTCTCCTAATCCTTCCTCTACTGTGACTATGGGAGAATCACCCTACTCTCCCATGTCAGATGCAGCAGATATAGCAACCTCATCAGTAGAAGTAGAGGAGGGAGATATAGCACCACCATCTACAGTAGTTGTGCCAGCACCACCGCACCAACCGCCCTCTAACGGTTCAGTACCAGATCATAGGTACCCTCTTAGGATGCGATTCAAGCCTGGTGAGAGCGGCCATTTTTGGATCCTGTAGAAACCAAAATAAATGAACATCACAGTTGTAGCAGATTTAAATGAGACATCGTCATACAAGGAGGCCATAGGTGCAGCGGATGCGATTGATTAGGTGCAAGCCGTGCACCAGGAGATACAGGTGCAGCTAGACAATGGCACGTGGGAGCTGACTTAGTGTCCACCTGGATGCAAGGTGATCAAGTGCAAGTGGGTGTTCAAGAAGAAGTGGGGAGCAGATGGCAACCTGGAGAAGTACAAGGCGAGGCTCGTCGCCAAGGGCTACTCGCAGCAGGAAGGCATCGACTACACGGAAACCTTTGCTCCTGTTGCAAAGTTTGCCTTTGTGCGCACGCTCCTTTCTTATGCAGCGGCTGAGGAATTTGAGATTCACCACATGGATGTCAAGACGGCTTTCTTGAAGGATAACTTGAAGGAGGAAATCTACATGGAGCCGTCGGAGGGATTCGTCATGCATGGCCAAGAGCACCTGGTTTGCAAGCTGCAGAAGTCGCTACACGGCCTCAAGCAAGTGTCGCGTGCTTGGAATCAGAAGTTGGATACGGCGCTATAGTGCATGGGGTTTGAGCGCAGCAAGTGTGACTACAAGGTGTATTGCTCGAAGCATGGGTATGAGATCCTTATCATCATTGTCGATGTAGATGACATGCTCCTCCTTTCCAACATCATGTCTGCACTACAGGAGTTTAAGGAGGCCATGCAGGAGCGTTTCCAGATGTCTGATCTTGGAGAGCCATCATACTTCCTTGGCATCCAGATCACGCGTGACCACAAGTCACGCTCTCTCTTAGTGCAGCAGAGTCGCTATATTAAGGACGTCCTGCAACGGTTCGGCGTGGCAGAGGCCAAAATCCATCGGCGCATCGCTTGAGACGCGGTAGTACCTCGTGAGCTTCAGTGGATAAGCAAATGTAGCTGAGCGGCAGAAGTATCAGAGCGTCGTCGGTAGTCTCATGTACCTCATGGTAACAATCAGGCCGGATCTTTCACAGGTTATAAGCGTTGTGAGTCCGCACATGGCTAATCCCGGATTTGAGGACCAGAAAGCAGTGAAGCGGATCTTCCGATACCTTGCTGGAATCATCAACATTGACACGACCGACAACAGTAACGATACCATTATCATCCGCTACATAGACCCAGATTGGGCTTCAAACCTTGAGGGTCGCAAGTCCATCTCTAGACATGTGTTTCTCATGAATGGCGGGGTTATCAGCTAGTGCAGCAAGTGGCAGGTGGTCGTGGCCACCTCAAGCACAAAAGTTGAGTACGTCTCTATCAGTTTTGGAGCCAAGAAAGTAGTTTGGCTTTAGCATCTCATGGTGGAGATAAGTGGGAGTGCAGCAGTTCCTGTTCATGTGCGCGTCGACAACCAGAGTACACTCGGACTGGCCAAGAATCCTGAGTACCATGTACGTACCAAGCACATTGATATCGCATATCACTTCATCAAGCACATGGTGTAGGAGGGTGCTATCATACTGGAGTTTATTCCAACCTGTTAGCAAGTCACTGATTTCTGCACCAAGCATGTGTCTCGTGAGAAGCAGCAGTTTTGCATGAAGGCATGTGGACTCAGCCTACTCTGACTACGACAAAGTGGGAGGTTGTTGGGAAAGGAGCCATCCAGCTCAGGTTCAGGTCCACGGGAGCAAGTTCCAGGAAACTATGAGATACTGACCTCGATCGTCAATCTCACTTCACCATTGGAAAGATCAGGTGGCAAATTGTCTACGGTCCAAGTTTCAAGCGGATCCAACGGTCGGATTGAGAGATGAATTTTTTAAGTTTCCAGGGTCATGGACTTCCGGTATCCGGGTGACCATGGGTGATGGCTCCATGCCTGCCTGAGAAAAGAAAAAGGACAAGAGGTCCAGGATCAAGACCTGATGGGAGCAATATCCACAAAGGTCCTAGATTCTTGGGTTGCCTTCTCAGAGTGTGCTGACTAGGAAAAAGGTATCTCTCATTACTTTTTAGGTGAGGTGAGATCCGTGTATGCTAGCCATGGATACATGGCGATTCTCTATGGGATTGTGGATTATGTGACTTGTAGGAGTGTGTCATGAGAGCATTTTCTAGCTCTCTATGTCATATGTGAATGGTCAGCCTGATTGCTAGGATAATTTCATCTCTTGTGTGAGACTATGAACTCTAGTGTGTGAGCCTTAGCCTCCATGGCTAAGTGGTGTGTCTTGTGAGAGGGCTGACTTATCCAAGCTCTAGCTCTATATGTACTCCATCATTTTGAGTGATTTAATAACTATTCTTCAGCACAACTGATGCCCTTTCAGTCCCACATACTCGCTGCTCCAAGGCTCCCTCTCTCCTCTAGTTCCAATAGATGAGCTACAGCCACAGTCAAGAGCCATGGCTACGGAGCAGTCAACGACATAGCCAACACAGTACTAGCAGCAAGTGCAGCAGCGGCAGTAGGTCCCGAGTACCACGGCATCTAGGTCTAATTCAAATGACTTTGAATATCTCTATTGTTCCACTGTTTTGTAATTTATTGGAAAATACCTCCTTTCCTCATATTGTGTTCAATCTCCAAAGCAACGACACCAATGGTAAGCCATCTTCAAGCAGTTGCTGTCCCAGTTGTAGCTTAATCGTATGGCTGGTTTGGGAGATATGGCTGAAGAAGGTGTCATAGACTATGCCACTACTCTCAAACGTGGCAAAGTCTATGTCATATGGGCTCGGCACGGCAAAAAAGGGCCGGAGGTGAAAGAGATACTAGGGATGAGCAGTTGATAAGGCGTGTATTGGTTCACATTGACCTCTGAGGCTAATCCTATTTTTTCAATATTTGGTTCCAGAGCAGGGGCCTACAAGTCAACTGAACCTGCTTCTCAAAGACCTTGAAAGGATATATGTCTTTTCTGTCTAACAAGTGGTGGAGTTTGCTGCCAAACTGTGTTACCAACGACAACATCCAAAAGAAAAAAGAAAAGCTCAGTGAAGACGACTACGATCCTTCTCTGAATGCTTGTCAAGTATTCTCTTACTTGGCTCCTAGTTTTCACACTTATATCAAAGGCCCCAACAAAGAGGCAACACCAATGATAGAAGTAGCAGTAGCTGCAACAACAATAATAATAATAACAATAATAAAAAACCGTTGATTTGGGGTCCTCCTCTCAGCTTCATGATGTCGTTTTGGCTAAAGGAATCTACTCTCCTTTCAATCTCAAATAATTTCAGTTGAAAGTCCTTCCATTGTTTTCAGCCTTGTACATGCCCTCTTTTGACATCAGTTCCCTTTCTCATGAACAGTAGTCACTCATCCTTTACAATGGAAGAGCTCTAAACCACATCATAGGGATCCTCTGAAGTATGTTATCAAGATGCCCATCACTATGTACTCCATGTCATCCCCGACAACTCACATGGAAGCTTCAAGGCACGCTTTCCTGACAGTCATGACTATGAGAATTACCAACTCTGGACGTTTGACATGAAACTACTTTTCATGTCCATGGATCTCTGGACCACCGTCTCCCCTGGACCCAATGACACTCCAGACCCACAAGCATCCACAGCATCTGAAATCTTGTACTGGAGGCATCGTAAGTCAGTTACCTATGCTACTATTGGGATATATATCTTTGATGATTTCAAGATCCTTCTCCGAGGAAATAATCCACACGATGATCCAACCATTGCATGAAAGAACATTCAAAACGTTCTGTACAAGGAGTCAACGACTATTGTTGGAACTGTCCTTCAACTTTTCAATGAGATACAAATGAATGTACATGACCACGTGGGAAAATTCATCATACAGCTTAAATCTCAGGCTGAAAATCTGGACCGACTTGGAGAAAGATCTTCTGATTGGCTTTTTGCCTCAAAGCTCTTTCATTCAATTCCTCCTCGATTCATTCAATTCCTCCTCGATCCAGGCAGTCGCGTGGTTCCACATTATGAAGGATCTATATCAGAGAGTTGTAGTTATGGAATTACAATGGTTTGAAGTCCAGCTTTCTGAACTCCCTCTTTTTATCGAACAAGGGAAACAACGGTTACAGGAGAAAGAAAAGGCCTCTTTATAAAATTCACCATTTTTAATGCGCCACATCTCATTGATAGCCTTCTCTTCCAAGAGAACCAGTTGAGACACAATGAGGTACTTCTACTGTCTTAGTCAGATCCGCGGACAGTGACTTCACCACCTTCACTTTCAAACTCAACACATGAACAATCTCACGCACACCCTCTCATCAGCATATCCACAATATCCACAAGTGTTGGAAGTGCAAACAGGTTGGGCACGTGCACTACTTCTGCCCTCAACTGGCATACAAACGTAAACGACAACAACAGCAGTGTATATCCAGTCAGCTGTCTTCACTACCAGTAACCAACTTGCTCCCATCAGCCAAGCAAGCTAACCATGGCTGCTTGTTTCCAAAAGTGTGGCGACTCCTCCCAGCTCCTCAGCCTATATCCTCTGTTGCACTCCTGGTTCATGACGAGGTACCAACATGTCCAGAATCGTCTGATGCAGAGCCCTGTATTATCTTTCAATCTGTTCCATGCCAGATCCCACCTTCATCTTTTATTCCTGCTCCTAGATCCACTCCCTCCCCTCTCTTGACTCATGGGATATCACCAGCCCCTATCTTGGCAAGGCAACCTCATCAGGTATCCTTACAGTGGTCTTGAAAGGTCACAAAGCCCCTTCTTCATTCTACCTCTACCTGTGCTTCTATAACTGCCCACTCTTCTCAAGCGCCGTTAACTACTATCCAAGCATCTGTTTTCCGCACCATCCTCACTGATGTTATACGAGCAGCCCGTAGCGTGTTACATAAGCATTACTGTGGTTCCTTCACTCAACCACCTGATCAGCATGATGCACTCAGCTTGTGAACATGACGGAGACGATCATCGCAATGATGTAAGTAGTACTGGTCGTGGCGATGGTACGGCGGTAGATCTTGGTTGTGGATGAGGTACAATAGACTATATCCATGTTCATTCACGCCTTCCTACGGCAATGGTATGATCCATATATTAAAGACGACTGTCTTCGTGCTTTCTCATTTTTTCTTCTTTTCTTTTTTTGTTCTTTCCATCCACACGGGTAGTCTCCTCGTGGTCCCTCCATATGAAGCGCTGGACCAAGCGGAGGCATCTCGTCCTACTCCCTTTTGTATTTCTCTCTTTCCTCTCTTTCTAGGGCCGTCTCCACCTGAGCCTGCCGTATGAGGTGTCGGCACAGGCAGAGGCCTCTTTGGCCCCCTCTCCTCTCTATTTTTTGTTGAACCCTGTCTCTTACACTTCTCGTGTCTTCTCACTCACTTTGTCATGACATTGGGATGCACAAGGGGGGGCTTTCTATCCTCCTGCTGGTTTGTGCTTTCCTTCTGTTTCTACAACTTCTCTACACTCCTTTCAATCTCAAACAATTTCAGTTGAAAATCCTTCCATTATTTTCAACCCTATACATCCCCTCTTTTGATATTACTCTCCTTTCTCATCAATCGTAGTCGCTCATCCCTTACAATGGAAGAGCTCTCAACCACGTCATATGGATCCTCTGAAGTAATCAAAATGCTCATCACCATGCACTCACTGTCATCTTGGACAATTCACATGGAAGCTTCAAAGCACGTTTTCTCGACTGTCATGACTACGGGACTTACCAACTGTGGACTTTTGACAGAAAACTACTTTTCATGTCCATGGATCTCTGGATCGTAGTCTACCTTGGACCGAATGACACTCGAGAACCACAGGCATCCACGGCATCTGAAATCTTATACTGGAGGCGATTGATGATGATTTCAAGATCCTCCTTTGAGAAAATAACCTGCACGATGATCCAGCCATTGCATGGAAGAACATTGGAAAGTTTCTGTACAAGGATTCAACAGCCATCGTTGGTACTGTGCTTCAATAACTCAACAAGGTACAAATGAATGAACATGACAACGTGGGAAAATTCACCATACAACTTAAATGTCTGGCTGAAAATCTGGACTGACTCGGAGAAAGACCTTCATATCGGCTCTTTACCTCAAAACTCATTCATTCAATCCCTCCTCAATTGAAAGACGCGGTCGCTTGGATCCACATTATGAAGGATCTTTATCAGAAAACTGTAGTCATGGAACTGCAATGATTTGATGTCCAGCTTTCTCAACACCCTCTTTCTCCCGAAGAAAGGAAACATGGGTTACAGGAGGGAGGAAAAGTCCTTTCTTAAAAATTCACCATTTTCGATGTGTCACATTTAATTGACAGCCTTCTCTTTCAAGAGAACCGGCTGAGATACAATGAGGCACTTCTCCTATCTCAATCAGATCCGCAGTCAGGGACTTCATCACTTTCACTTTCAAATTTACCACATGAATAACCTCACGCACACCCTCTCATCAGCATACCCACAATAGAACCCTAAGTGTTGGAAGTGCAAACAGGTCGGGCATGTGCGCTACTTCTGCGTTGAGTTGGCGTTCAAGCATAAACGGCAACATCGGCAGTGTATATATTGTGAGTTGTCTTCACCACCAGTAACCTGCTTGCTCCCAACAACCAAGCAAGCTAATCATGGGTGCTCGTTTCTAAAAACACGACGACTCCTCCCTGCTCTTGAGCTCGTATCCTCGGTTGCATTCTTGGTTCGTGATGTGGTACCAACATGTCCAGAACCGTCTGATGCAGAGCCTTGTATTATCTTTCAATTTGCTCCATGTCAGACTCCACCTTCATCTTTTAGTCGTGCTCCCATGCCCACTTCCTCCTCTCTCCTAATTACGAGTATATCACCAGCCCCTGACTTGACAAGGCAACCTCATCAGGCATCCTTACGGTGGTCTCGACAGGTCCTGAAGCCCATTCCTCATTCCGCCTCTATCTGTGCGTCTATAACTATGCACTCTTCTCAGGCACCGTTAACTAGTATCCAACGATCCCCCTTCTGCAGCATCCTTACTGATGTTACAGGAGTAGTCTGTAGCGTGTTATATCAACATTACTATGGTTCTTTCACTCAACTACCCGATCAACATGATGCACTCAGCTTGTGAAAATGACGGAGACGATCATCACGATGAAGCAAGTGGTGCTGGTCGTGGCGACAGTACGGCAGTAGATCCTGGTTGTGGATGAGGTACAGCAGACTATGCCGGTGTTAATTCATGCCTTGCTATGGCAATGGCATGATCCGTATATTGAAGACAACTATCTTCCTGCTTTCTCATTTTTCCTCTTTTCTTTCTTTGTTCTTTCCATCCACATGGGTAGTCTCCTCTTGGTTCCTCCATATGAGGTATTAGACCAGGCAGAGGCATCTCGTCCCGCTCCCTTTTTGTATTTCTCTCTCTCCTCTCTATCTAGGGCCATCTCCTCCTATGCCCCCCCGTATGAGGCGTCGACATAGGCAGAGGCCTCTTTGGTCCCCTCTTCTCTCTGTTGTTTTGTTGAATCTTGTTTGTTGCGCTTTTCGTGTCTTCTCGCTCACTTTATCCCTGCGTTGGGATGGACAAGAGGGAGCTTTCTACCCTCCTGCTGGTTTGTACTTTCCTTTTACTTCTATAGCTTTTTTGGTCAAGTGACCAGAGAAGCCTTCCCTCTCTCAGTGTGCAACACCATTCTATGTCTACTTCCTTTGCTTCTGCATGCGGCTCCTTGTACCCACGCATCTCCTTGCGCATAGCCTGTATGCCCCAGGCATTGCGGTCCTCGCTCTGCAACAACATCCAACCCATCTATTTAACCTCCTTGACCTCCTTGACCTCCTTCACCACTTAGGCTTATCAAACGTTCTCGATTTCTGTCCGTGATTGCTAAAGCTCAGTTTGCATGGGAGAGGAATGCATTCTGTGTGTACGTTCCGTGCATTGCGTGCCTCATCCGGTACTTTCTCGTGGGGCCCATTTTCCTATCATACATCCTACTCCTATAGAGATTGGGATCCAAGAAGAGGTTTGTTGGAAAATACCTCCTTTCCTCAAATTGTATTCGATCTCCAAAGCAATGGTACCCATGGTAAGCCAACATCATCATCCTACTACTGTCCCAGATGCAGCTCAATCCAATGGCTGGTTTGGGAGATATGTCCCAGAGAAGAACATGGAATAGACTATACCACTACAGTGAAAAGTGGCATAGTCTGTGTCATATGGGCTCAGCACGGGAAAAAATGGCACAAGGTGAAAGAGGGACTAGAGATGAGCAGTTGACCAGGCGTGCAAACAACAGCTCCGCTCGGTCCTCTGCTGACGTGGAATCGAAGCGAGTAAAAAAGAGAACCGGCAGAGTGAGCGACGACCGGTGGATTAGCCGGCGGAGTGAGCGAAGGATCAACGGTGCCTGAATGTTCTCGTTGATCTGGATATTGTTGTCCGTTGATCTCCTGAGGTAACTGAAGTTGTAAGTAACTTCTTATGTAATTATCCGTTTCAAGCGTATAGCATAGCATTGGAAAGACCAAGAGATGAGGTAGCCGCCTGTGGCCTTGGTTTAGGCTCTTGAAGTTCACTTTGTGTGAAGTATTTGGCCAAGTTTTACGTGTGTAATCAGACTTAATGGAGTTAATAGAGTTACTGTTTTTTGCTCCCGTTGAGTAATATGTGTGTATTGGTTTACATTGACCTCTAAGGCTGATCGTATTTTTTCAACACAATTCCATGTTCCCCAGTATTGTATTGGAACTGGAGGAGAGAGGGAGCCTTGGAGCAGAGAGCATGTGGGACTGAAAGGGCATCAGTTGTGCTAAAGAATGGTTATTGAATCACTCAAAATGATGGAGTATATATAGAGTTAGAGCTTGGGTAAGTCAGCCCTCTCACAAGCTATATCATTTAGCCATGGTTGCTAAGACTCACACACTAGGGTCCACAATCTCACACAAGAGAGGAAATCAGCCTAGCAATCAGGCTGACCAGTCACACACAACCTAGAGAGCTGGAGAATACTCTCATGGTACATTCCTAGTGGTCACATCATCCAAAATCCCATGAAGAATCGCCATGTATCCATGGCTAGCACAAAAGGATCTCACCTCACCTAAAAGTAAGGAGAGGTACCTTTATCCTAGTCAGTACACTTTGACAAGGCAATCTCAAGACCAATGACCTTTTTGGATATTTCTCCCATTAGGTCTTGATCCTGGACCTCTTGCCTTTTTCTTTTCCTAGGCGAAGGCATGAAGCCGTCATCCATGGTCATCCAGATATCGGCGGTCCATGATCCCACAGAGGCAGCTTGTCATCAAGGCACAACCAGCCAATATCTGTCATTGGCTCTTCGTCTGAGTCCTCAAAATCAGCTTCTTCACAGAGAGCAACGTATTTTTCATACACAAGCATCTTTCCCTTGCGCTATGCTTCGACAAGATCGTCCAAGATCATCCTGTGCTGAGCTAATAACAAAAGTGAGCGCTCCAAGACCGGAGGAATATGTGAAGGAATTGAAGGGATTCGGTCTATCCTCTTGAGATTATAAAGAAGACCGTCTGGCATAAGGACAGGCAGTCACCTAGAGGATCCCGACAAGAGCATGGGTAGTGGACCCACGGGGAGCTGCGATTGATCATCCACCGGAGCAGCTTGTCCTCGTTCTTAGCATGGTTGTTTGGACTGGAATGTAGTATCTATCGGGTCCTTTTCTTCCTCTGTATATTGTGGGATGATGGAAGGAGCATCGTGCTTTGGAAATACTACGACGGAGTTTGTGACTGCCTGATCCGCTGCAAAGGCTTCCTCCAATGAAAAAGGATTTCCGAACTTTGTTGGCATTAAATTCCTAGGGCCGAGAATCAGTATCGCACAGGTTCTATACCCTGACGATGTCAGCTGCATGACCGCGTCAACATAGAGCAAGGCCGCCTGTTGGAGAATGAGGTAGTCTGTGCCAAGCAAGACGTCATAAGTACGGACCACAGTGACCTGTATACGCAAGACTTCATGGATGAGGTCGACTTGCAGGAAAAGACTGTCTACTACACCATAGCCTGTATTCATGCCACCAGATGCATTTGTGAATACCTTGTTTGTTGCTAGCCAACAGTTTACAGGACCTATAGTGCCACCGTGGTGTGAATAGCACCAAGATTGATAATTACCAAAAACGTCTTGCCGCATACCCACGCGAAATAGCTGGCCACTTCATTGTGGGGAGCCTACATTCGTGCTGGTTCTAGAGAAACTGCCCACCATCTCCACGCATCGCGTTCAGCTTGGATCACCGTTCTACTCAGCTAATCGTGTGGAGTTTAGGTGCAGCAAAGGCGAATGCCAACTGGCCGAAGCTTCTCGGTATATTCCTGAAGTACGGTGGCAAAGTCTAGGAGGCATTCCGGATGCTGTTGAAGATAGTCCTCTAGTGAGACGTGTTGGAAAGGATGGTGGGAGGAAGTCAAGGTACCGGTTATGGGCTCTTTGTCTGTTGAAGGTATAAAGGTCATCTTTTGATGTCGTAGAGGTCTGAAACCCCGTGAAGATTGCATACATGGTTCAGGTGGGGACTTAGAAGGAGCATCTGAAATTTGGCTTGGTAGTCGCACCGAGCGCGCCTCTACACAGGTTTGTAGATCCGCTTCAGCCTGTTCCTGTTGTTCCTTGTATTTGTACATGCGTTCATACATCTCCATAATTGACCAGCCTTCCAAGCCTTGTATCTAAGTTGTTGTGACCAGTTCTTGTTCTGTAGCCATTGGTGGATTCTCTTTTGTTTGTTCTCTAGAACGAGAAAGACCTAGCTTCATATTTTGTACTGGCGTATCAGAGGTAGATGCTTGACCAGTACCTGGTACCTCCCCCATATCTCTTTCTTGCACATATGTATTCGGCCCATTACCAACTTGACCAGGGATACAGGGGTGATGTTGGATTCAACGGCTTGCCGCGTGTTACTCGGTCCAGGTCCACCTAATTCGCGTCCTTGATATTGACCTCCTCTTCTTCATGCTCTGGGTACTGGGATAGGATTGGAACACTCCCGGAATCTATGGATGAACTCTGCACATCCATAACAACTTATAGGTGGGTAGTTGTGCAGGTTCATTGGGTTGGGATAGAAGTCCCTACAGGCATACAAATGGTGGAAACAACGTGTTCCATTGGAGCTGACTGTTCTTGTACTGCTCAACATTTAAGTTCCATTTACTGGTGTTCCGTTTCCTCTTCTGTGCATCTAAGGTGTCAAAGCACCGCTGTTCCAATGTATTAGTAATCGCTAGAATAAACGAATTGCGGTAGCATTCCTTGATCATGTAAGAATATGTCAATGTATCACGTAAACATTTTGGTGAATATGTCATTGTACAGTTTTATATTCTCACCGGCCTTCATGCGAATGGTATGAATCTACAGCTCCATTTCCTCCAAACTCATTGAGTTGAATAGCTTAGTCATCGTTTTTACCAGGTCATCAAAGTCAGCAAAGGGCCATTCCCTGTTGTTACGGTGAACCACTCAAGAGCCTTGCCTTGCAGTGATAGGTGTACCTTCGGGACAATGTAGTCAGGAGACTATAGTGCATAGTCAAGACAGGTACCCAACTTGGACAGCCACATAGCCGGATCCTCCTCTGGTTCACCTTTGAATACGTCGAGCTTTGGGAGGGTGCAAGAAATGTTTGCTGCTAGGTTCGAAGTCAGTTCCTGCGGAGGCACCACCTGAATCTGTGTCCAAAGCGGGACCCCCAGGTGGGATTGATGTGCTTGTACCAGGCTTACTACCCTACTACCAGTCGATTTCCACTCCCCTTGGTCGAACTCGTCTTGCATCGGTTCCTCCCAATCGAAAAGTATTGTCTTGCTAAGCTTACTTGTATTCGCATGGCATACTGCCTGCCTCCATGAGCCACTGATCCTTGCCTGGGTCTAGTTAATCCAATAATTGCTCTGGGTCACTGCTGGAGTCGTCCTACAGTGGGGCCGACCGTTGCTTTACTGTCTTGATAGTGGGATAACGGTATAGCCGAATGAATAGATAGTATGGTGTGTTTTGTTGAAGGAGTCCTTCTTGGGATACAGCATCACGTAAAGGTCCATACCTGCCTTGCCGATCCTGTCAAAGACGAAGCGTTGGCACCCACATGAGTAAGGACCTCTCGGCAGCGCGATGCGCCCAGAATAGATGGCACCTTGTTGGATTGTTACGCATGTTGGGGATGTCGTCCTTGCAGCATTGTAGTGGGTCCAGCATCTTTACGTTGTGAGGTCATCATGGATGGCCCCTCTTGTCGGGTCTCCATGGTCCGTTCCCCCACGGCCTCCGAGATCCTCCTAGTGCGTGGTGAGGGTATATCACTTTTAGAGGCTGGCCGTCACGGGTTGAGGGTCGGGCGTGATGGCGATTCCAGAGGACAGAAGGTGATTGGCTGATGCAGGGTGTGCAGGGCTTGTATGGGAGGATGATCAAGCGGTACTTCATCATCTTCTACCTGGTCGTATTGGATATCATCCAAGTCTGCAAACTCCCTGACATGCATGATAGAGGGTGCAGGAGAAGAGACTCTTGGGGTAGAGAAGTCAAGGCACCATAGTGCATCATGCATGGATGTCATATCCACTACTTCATATAAGGTCCTCCCATCCGGCGTCGTGACCCCATGGAATAGGACAGGCTCGTATTGTTCAGCAAGCTCATGCTCTTTATCTGAAACATAGTCCTCCACTCACATGGAGTTGTGCTATCTATCTTGCTGGTCCACTTCACTATCTTCTGGATCATTCATCAGTCATACCTTTCGAATGGCCTTCCACTCACGGAACTCCTCGAGACATTAGAGATGAAACTCTTCCTCCTCCTCAGGTTTGATGTCATTGCCTTCGTTGTATAATTGCAAGGACCGATCACCCACTGGATCCCGCGCAAGCTTGGGGTTTAGTCGTGGAGGGTCCTCCGGACTCTTCTAGTAGTGATGTATGGGACCGTCTCGTCTCATGTTGTAGTGCTCAAGAATCTAGGTCCCTCTGGGACGCACCCACGTACTTGCAAGATGATGGCGTTGCTTAATGATTCACCGACGAAGTTACTCCCGTTCAGTTTGTAGCCGACAAGGCATCACGTTGATCAGAAGGTACTCCGCTCCGATCCCATCCCCGACGGTTGGATGACGGGTCGCGGTTGGATAATTGTTCGTCCTGTTGAAGATTTGCCGGCTTTGTCCCTCAGAAACCCCTCGTTGAACTGTATACTGATCTAAAGGTACCTGCCATACTCGCCATAGAAAACAAGTGAGTCCACGCTCACCGTATAATTAACACGGTTATATCCTTTTTTGCCATCGGCTGAAGTCAGGTCTAACAACATATGTGGGTTCGTTCTCTGCCGTGGTATATATTGTGCTATCCCGGCGGATCTACGTAGTGACGTTTCCCCTATCCAATCCTACTTGTTTTACCTCACTATCTCCGTTCAATCCAAGCACAGGCTCATCCACCGGATCATCTCACTTTCTCTCTCTACTCCTATGGATGATTCACCGACCGAAGTGATATGTGCTAGGGTACATATCACGCATATATATCCATCTTGTCTAACGCACGTTTCTTATTACAACTTATGGGAAAGTTCTAAGACAGTCAATGTCGTTATTCTAGCAATTACACTCATTCACACTAGTCGGTCAATCACGCACCGGATGACATAAACATCTTCAAAATCAAGTATTCCTAGTAGTATAATTGAAGCAATTGGACAATCAAACTATGTTCTTGTCAATCAGAAAGAACAAGATATAGTCAGCATATCGTCTCTACACACACAACTGCTTCTATATATGTCACCAAGGAAAACATGCAAACCATAGACTTCCTGCATCGACCGATTATCCGCCGGCGCTGGCCTTTGCATGACTATAGTGTGATTGGTGTTGCCTTGGTTGTTCTCCCGGGGAACTGCATGATGCAGCGTCAATGGACTGTCCGTGTAGTGATTTACACGAGAATTAGCACACGCCAGACTCTTCTCCCGTAGGCAGAAGAGCTCATTTTGCTACTGTTGGTAGGCTCGGAACGCCTCGGTCTACTCCTCGTCTGCCTCTACAGCCCGTTGTCCAACGTCGTATGCGACCTCTTGCCGGCTTTTCACGGGTTGTGGCTTGTCGTCACGAAGAAGTCTCAGTAACAATGGCTGCTAGAACTGCTCCACGACCCCGCCAGCAGGATGATGCGACCATTGCATCACGCTGAGAACTATACGTACACCAAGCCAGTGGGAATATTGCTGCAGCTGTAGATGGCATAAAAGGTCAGAGGTGACTCTCGCGGTACTCTCCTTGAGTAGGGAGGCTCGTGCTTCTGCAGGAACTCAGGGCCAGACTACGAAAGCTCCGTGACGTGCTCCTCAAGAAGCAACCTTCCCATCCGAGACTGGTCTCACAACACACACGCACACATACACACACATATACTCCTAGTCTAATCTAGCTTTTCCTATTCTAGCTTGTCGCGAGATGGGACACGGATCCCGCTTGATAATCTAGTTTGACTGAGGGGCAGCAATCTCTCTGTCTAGCTGATGGCCACTAGGCTCGTCATTTCACTCTCGTATTGAGTCAGGAGTGGAGTGCAGCGTGCACAAGTTGGTGAATGTTTTATCGATACGTAGGAGTTAAACGTAGCGTGCACCAGTTGGTGAACGTTTTGTTGATACGAAGGAGTCTCGTTCATCTTGGAAGCTGGGAGTCCTCGCTGAGCTCTCAAAGATCAACTGTCAGTAATCAGTTCCGTGTTTTCTCTCGAACTTGTCCTCTTATCCTCCTTTCACATCACTTTTCTCTGCGTCCCATCTTGCTGGCTTGTCCCATCTTGGTTTGCACATTAAAACGCCTCTCAGGATCATTCGTCGGATGTCGTTCCTCTCTCATTGGTTTGGACGTGACTCCGCTGTCATCAAGCCAGCTTCGGACCACCTCCCAACTTTCCCGGCAGGTCCAGCCGGGCTACAATATCTAGCGCAATATTTCTCGCCGTACCTCGCCGCTTCCTAAAGTCGAACTGCACGTTTCGTAATAACTTTCCTCGGTCAACTATCAACAAATCATTTGTCGACTCCCCTTCAAACTCTTGATCCCGAGCCCACTGTCCTCCTCTTCTGGTGGATGAACAAGATACAGTTAAGAAAGGCATATATAGATACAACATACATAAATATAAATATAAATTACTTACATACATACATACATACATACATACATACATACATACATACATGAATACATTCATGCATTCATGCATATATAGATGTATACACACGTACATACATATATACATACATACATACATACATACATACATACATACATACATACATACATACATACATACATACATACATACATATATACATACATATATACATATATATACATACATACATACATGCATGCATGTTTACATGCATGCATGCATACATGCATGCATGCATGATTACATACATACATACATACATACATACATACATACATACATACATACATACATACATACATACGTACATACATTCCTTTATACATACATATATACATACATACATACATACATACATATAAACATACATACATATAGACATGCATACAACCATATATACATTCACTCATACATATCTACATACACACATACATATATATATATACATACATACATACATACATACATACATACATACAGACATACATACATATATACATACATACATACATTCCTTTATACATACATATATACATACATACATACATACATATAAACATACATACATATATACATGCATACAACCATATATACATTCACTCATACATATATACATACACACATAAATATATACATACATACATACATACATACATACATACATACATACATACATACATACATACATACATACATACATACATACATACGTACATACATACATACATACATACATACAAACATACATACATATATACATACATACATACATACATAAACACATATAAACATATGTACTTATATACATACATACATACAAATAAACATACATACATACATAAATACACAT
>SZWC01001364.1:67829-77829 GCA_023375785.1 Penium margaritaceum
TATACATACATACATACATACATACATACATACATATATACATACATACATATATTTATACGTGTATACATACATACATACATACATACATACATACATACATACATACATACATACATACATATACACATACACAAATACATACATACATACACACATACATACATACATACATACATACCTACATACATATATACATACATATATACATATACTATGTCTGAATTTTGAAGTCAACACTGAAAAAATCCTTTGGATAATCCGAGCTCTGAATAAGGTTCAGGATCCGTACCAGACCAACTCGAACCACCTCGCCAATGGCTTGTTCGTCAGGATCGAGGATCCAGCGGTGAGCCACCCCTAATAACTCTGACCATGTTGCAAACGCATCCGGCTCGCCGGAAAAGAAGCCGTTGCTCTGTTTTTCTCCTGTTCTGCTCATCCTATTTACTTTTGGTTCCGCAGCTTTGCCACCGTATCCTCGCTTTGCTCGCTCCTCGCTAACTCCGTCTTTGCTAACCAATCCAACTTGTATCTCTTTTCTCTCTCACCCTTGATCCTTCACTCAGCACACATCGACCCACTACCTGCTTCGCTCTCGCCTCTTCCGTGCTTGCGCCTCTCTCCAAACTCTGTGACTAACTCCTCGGGACAGCTCACACCCTTTTGTTTGTGTCTTCCGCTGACACATTCTGTGCATGTCCTGTTGCTTCTACCTGCTTTTACTATTGCCATCTCTACTCATTGTATTCTCCTGACACATATTTACATACATACGTACATAAGGAGGCATCTCGGATCAGATCTACGGTTCTCACAATAGAACTGGAACCGATGATCCGTTCCAAACAGCGGAAACCAGAACCGCGGATCGAGGTCAAGAACCGCGTATCCATGCGACCCGCGAATCACGCCGATTGCTGACGTTGCAGACGCTAAGGCAGAATTTTTTGAAAGAGAGAAAGGGTGCAAACGAGAGAGAGAGGGAGAGTCTATTCTTGTTCTCGTTCTAGCCAGTCTCTAAAAGTGTTCTCGTACCTTTGTCCATCCAACGTTTTATGTTATATGGACTGTATTACTTACTCCTGATGCGGACCTATTCTTGTGTTCAGTCTTCAGTACCACTGATAGCCTTTTAGAAAAGGTGATCACATATACATGTCCATGAAACAAGTCTAAGATGTGGAATCCTAGCACATAGTGCTCTCCCAGTACATTTTATTACCCGAATTGACTTCACTACTAGATTGTGTTCCGTGGTGCTATGTTCCATGAAATAGTTGAATGATCTCTTATCTCTTAGACACACACACTTCACTACATGTAGTATACACCCTTATATTCAAGTGTCCCAGTTGATCAAATACACTATCCTGATGATGTGTTTTGTGAGGCTATGCTATACTCTAAAATAATTGACAAATTCTTGTCATCAGATTGGTACGACTAAATGACTTATGAAGTTCACATGGTAAATGAACAAGGAGAGAGAGATAAAGAGACAGAGAGTATGGAAAAAATACGTGACAATATTTAAATCTCTAAGACATCATCATCAAAGTCCTCTCCACCTCTTACACTATCTCGGACATTTGCATCATCATCATCGCCATTGACGTAGAGACTAAGACCCTCTAACTCCTATGCAGCTTCTCCTACAAGGTTCTCATCCTTGGCTTACCTCCATAGTATGTTAATTCTAACCTCCTTTGCAATGAACTCCTTAGCTACATGATCATGCATACTGACAGGAAAATCCAGTAAAGATGCTTCGTTAATCCAGCTCTTCATTTTCACAAGACTCTCCATGGTAAGGTAGGCAAGGGATTGCCGAAAGTCGGTGATCACGTGGCTGCCGAACGAAAACAGGCAATCGGAAGGATTTGAGGTTCCAAAAATAGCAAAGATGTTTTGTACTACAAGATATACTGATGGAAACTTTGGTTGCGGCTTTCTGTAATGCGCAAGGATGTGGGCTTTTAAACATTTTTTGGCAGTTTCATCCACCACTCCAACTTGTCCTCCACTCCACTCAGCGGTTCATCAACTATTGCTGTCTGTTCCAGCGTCTCAAACATGCCCTGCATAGGATCTGTAAGAGCTACTTCAAGCAGCACCTCATCCTCGGCATGCTGTTGCTCTGGTCGTGGCCATAACTGTCACGCGCCACCTGAAGTAGCTGAGGAGGATGTTGCTGTTGTTGTGGACTCTTGGCTGGCCTGATGGTTTGTTGCTCCAAGTATGTCTACTATAGCGGATGATAAAGCTGCCTGTACAACGTTTTGCTCCTCCATCTGAGCATAGAATGGCTGTAGAAGGTCCAGTACCTTTGTGTTCAGTGCAGCTGTTTTGGGAATACCCATCAGCTTGTGCATGTTTTTGTGAAAGCGGAGTCGGAAGCGGGGATCTACTACTGTTCCCAGATATATCACTCGTTGAAAAACTTTGCATACTCCTTAAGCTTGGCAATGACAGCTTTGATGCCAGGCTTGATTGCCACAAGCAACATCTCCTTTGTATCTACATGCCCCATTTTGCCTCTTCGCTTGCTTTTGTCTTTGTGGTCACAGCTTAGACCTGCCAGTTGTGCAGCTTGTCAAACATGCTCTCGTAGAAAGGAATAACGAGATTGAGAGTGGGATACTTGCTCGTACCGACGTCATCTGCGTGGACCCTGAAAGGCCGTAAGATGAAACAGAGGAGAGCAAAAAGCGTCCACTCATCTGTTGTTGGTTTCAAGCCCTCCCCATTCCGTTCATACCCATCAAACCAGCGAACAGCATTGATTTCAAGTGGAATACACGCGTCATCATGTCCAGCTTCGCGTTCCACCTGATTTCTATGTGCATATGTAGGGACTCGTATATCAAAGCGACAATAGTAGCACGGTTCATGAGAGACTATTCACGTAGTGTACTCCTTCTGGCAAACCCAGCAACGTTCTATGCCTTTGATATGATTCAAGCGCTGGCGACAGTGACAACAGGTCATTCACAGCAAGATTCATGACGTGACCAAGGCACCTGCAGTGACCAGTCTTTTTTAGGGAATAATCAGCAGCAGAAATGATGTAGTTGTCAATCATGCTATCGTTACAACTCTTGTTGTTCACGATCATGGAGTACATCCTGTTCCAAAGCCCCCATGACTTAAATGCCTCGGAGAAAGCCAAAAAAAGCCTTGTTACTGTCGAGCTATCTAGGATGTGAGGAAAAGAGATGGACATGCTCTTGATTTTCCAGTCACTCATCCAGTGGACGGTCACGCCTGGATACTTCATCATGTTCTCTCCCTTCCACCCATCTATTGTGGATTTCACAGCCATCTTAACCTTGGTGAGCATGCCCCTGATCCTTGTGTGGAACACCGCCACAACGATGACAACTTACATTGAGATTGTCATTTGCCAGGGTAGGACGACGCTGAGGTTGGTGTGTAGGAAGGCCTGCTGAAGGCAACACAACTCTATGGAGAGGAAGTTCACCTTTCTGTCCATCACGTGCTTCCAAGCGCATGTGATGAAGTACCGCTTGTTGAATACCTGGTCCACGGTGGCAACAACACGTGCGACTGGTGTATTATTGAGGTTCACACCAGTGACGTCCGCGGCGACAACAACAGCTGCAATGGTGGCCTGCCTTAGCGCCAGAGCCGCTACATCCTCCTTACGTTTCTTCCATCGAGCATTATGTTGAACGCGCATGTGTTTCCACATGTTCCCGATGCTCCCGCCAGACTTTCCACAGGAGTAGTTGGCAAGACACAGTGTGGAGTACGCCCTAGGGTCACCGGCTCTACCAAGACCATCTTTCTTCGTGAATATTGACCATATGACACTATCCGGCTTGGCAAACCGCTTGTCTCCTATGGTCTCTTTGTCACTGTGCTCGTCCTCACCAAGCGGCGCCAAGCTCACGACGGTGTCACCGATAGGACCGTTGTCCTCCATGGCTACCAGTGGACTTAGCCACTCGCATGTCCTAACTTCAAAGCATCCAAGCAAAACACAATGAAACTGGCACCCGCAAGTGGTCTTGTCCCTTCAGTCCCGCCACTACTAGGGTTTCAGCTTTGGCCGAAACCCTAGCCTCGGAACATAGCCCACACAAAACATGGTACTTTACCATCGGAATGACCATCCCAGACGATGGAATGGAGAATCAACAGGTGGAGAGTGGAATCTGTTGGGAAAGGAGCCATCCGGTTCAATTTCAGGTCCACAGGAGCAAGTTCCAGAAAACTTCCAGATGCCTGCTTCGATCGTCAATCCATCTTCACCATTGGAAAGATCAGGTGGCAAATTATCTACAGTCTAAGTTTCAGGCCGATCCAACAGTCGGATTGGGATGTATAAATTTTCGAAGTTTCAGGGGTCATGGACCGTCGATGTCTGGGTGGCCATGGGTCATGGCTCCATGCCTTAGCCTGAGAAAAGAAAAAGGCAAGAGGTCCAGGGTCAAGACCTGATGGGAGAAATATCCAAAAAGGTCCTTGGTCTTAGGATTGCCTTGTCAGAGTGTGCTGACTAGGATAAAGGTACCTCTCCTTACTTTTTAGGTGAGGTGAGATCCTTGTGTGCTAGCCATGGACACATGGCGATTCTCCATGGGTTTATGGGTGATGTGACCACTACGAGTGTGCCATGAGAGCATGCTCTAGCTCTCTAGGTCGTGTGTGACTGGTCAGCCTGATTGTTAGGCTGATTTCCTCCCTTGTGTGAGATTGTGGACTCTAATGTGTGAGCCTTAGCCTCCATGGCTAAGTGGTGTGGCTTGTGAGAGGGCTGACTTGCCCAAGCTCTGGCTCTATATGTACTCCACATTTTGAGTGATTAAACAACCATTCTTCAGCACAAGTGATACCCTTTCAGTCCCACATGCTCGCTGCTCCAAGGCTCCCTCTCTCCTCCAGATCCAACATTTGGTATCAGAGCCAGATTCTGCCAGATTCAGCCAGCACAGGCCGTCACTCTGAGAGTGACGGGTCAGGGTCAAAACTTCACCAAATTTGACGATCGACCACTGGATCTTCAGGTTCGCAAGACAAGCTTTCCAACGAGCTCAACATCGCGAAGATCCAACAGTCGGATTGAGAGTTATGCTCAAAACGAGGTCGGCCGAGGCTACACTCTTCTCTATGAGTAAGACTATCGCATTGTGATGACCATAACTCTCTCGTTTCTTTGTCAAATTTACAAATTGGCACATGCGAATTGTAGTATTTCTCCTAAGCTTTCCATTGGTGCAAAAATATTTGCATTCTATCAATTCGTTTGGGAGAAATGCCGTTTACAAGCTGGCTGGTCTGAGTTGGAGTAGGAGCAGAAGCACACCCTATTTTCAAGAGGGCATATCTTTTTAAATCCCCTGTTGATGACCTTGTTTTATGGGTCGGCCTGAAAGGTGTTGAGCTGCATTTTCTAGTTGTAGACTCGGTTTTTCCACGGTCCCAGTCTGCTAGCATCTACAGTCCATTTTTTGTGAGACAGATTTCTGGCAGAAGTAGCAGCAGAAGCAGGGGTAGCGCCACCACCCAAGGGTAGCGTTGAGCATCACCAAAGCTCAAAATGGCAGCAGCAGGCGTCGTAACAGCAGTCCAGCCCTTGGAGGGGCTAGAAGGACGCGCCAACGTCACGTTTTGAAAGATCCGTACCCGCCTCCTTTTGGAGGAGAGGGGCTTGTGGGAGGTGGTGAGCGGCGACGAGCGCGCTCCGCCTCCACAGGCAAAAGGTATCACCGCAGTTGAGGTGGTTGCGGGGAAGACGCCGCAGAAAGGTGCAGCAGATGCAAGTTCATCTACAATTGCAGCAGCGGCGTATGAGGAGTGGAAGAAGAAGGATAGGCAGGCCTACAGGTTGCTTGTCAACACCATCTCCAACCCACATCTTCAGTACATGAGTGACAAGGCTACTGCAAAGGAGGGGTGGGACACGTTGTGGAAGAAGTATGAGAGCAAGGATCCTGCATTCCTCATGCTTTTGGAGGAAAAGATGATGGCGCTGAAAATGCAGGGTGGTGAAGGGATGGAGGCGTTCCTGGACAGGGCAAAGGAGCTGGCGAAGCAGCTTAGAGCGGCCGGCAACCCTGTGGAAGAGACGCGCTCCATCCTCCTCTTGCTGAGGGGACTCCCGACCAGCTACGACACGGTGCGAGAGACGCTGGAGTGCCAGCCCACTCTCGACCTCGACTTCATCTGCACACACCTGGTGCAGGTGGAACTACGTCGCAATGCCGCAAAACGCAATGGAGGCAACAGCAGCAGTGAAGCAGCTTTCATGGCGATGGGCTCATGCAACCAACAGCGGCAGCAGTCCGGGCAGCAGAGAGGCAAGAAGAAGGGCAAGTGCCATGATGGCCAGAAAGAGGGGTACTACAAGAAAGAGTGCTTCAAGTTCAAGAGGGACCAGAAGGAGCAGCAGCAGCAGCAAAAGCAGCAATCTCCACAGCAACAACAGCAGCAGTCACAGCAACGTCAGCAGCACCAGCAGCACCAGCAGCAGAACCAGACCGGCGTGCGCCATTTTGGCAACATGAACGTGGCCAAGGAGGTACGGGACCGCCTCTTCATGGCGAAGTCTGACATGTCGCAGAAGGAGAAGGCGGATCTGGCGTGGTACAAAGACTTTGGGTGTACCAAGAGTCTGACACACCACAAGGAGTGGTTTATGCAGTTGTTGTCCATCCCTCCCCGTCCTATCACTTTGGGTGATGATCGGGTGCTGTATGCTGAAGGGATTGGGATTGTGGAGATGTGGTTGGAGACCCTGCGTGGCATTGAAGTGGGAGTGTTCCATGGCGTGTTGTACGTACCTAATGCTGCGTTCAATCTTCTCTCAGTGTCCTCTCTCACTAACACAGGACTGCGAGTTGTCTTTGACAACGACTATGGCTACATCCTTGACAAGGAAACAGGAGAGGAGTTGGCCAGGTCGGTGAAGGAAGGCGACATGTACCGCCTTCAGGGGGCAACCAAGATCCCGCGTGAGCAGAGTCTTGCAGCAGTGGTGCAGGCAACAGATGGCGACATCTGGCATGCGCGCTACGGCCACATCGGCATGCGCGCCTTGCAGCAGCTTCAAGCAAAGCAGATGGTGCATGACCTGCCTACCATCTCTAACTTTGAGCAGCAGTTGCGCATCGGCTGTTTGGAGGGGAAGCAGTACCGGGAGGCGTTCTCTGGAGCAGGGGAGCGTGCGAAGAAGGTGTTGGAGCTAGTCCACACGGACTTGTGGGGACCAATGCAAACCCAGAGCTTTGGAGGCTCTAGGTATTTCCAGACCTTCATTTATGATTTCAGCCGTTACACTACTGTATACTTCCTTCCTTCCAAGGACCAATGCCTTGACACGTTCAAGGAGTTCAAGGCCATGGTGGAGAACCAGACTGGCAAGAAGATCAAGGCTCTGCGCAGCGATCGCGGTGGAGAGTACCTGAGCAAGGAGTTCCAGGACTACCTCGCAGCAGCTGGCATCAAGGCGCAACATATCTCGCCATACTCGCTGCAGCAGGACGGTGTAGCAGAACGCGCCAACCGTACCATTGTGGAGTCGGCGCACTCCATGCTGCACGCGGCTCGGCTGACCAACGATTTGTGGGCTGAAGCAATGAGCATTGCGGTCTACATCAAGAACCGCAGTCCAACTAAGGCGCTGGAGCAGATGACGCCGTACAAGGCGCGGTTCGGCAAGAAACCAAGCGTGGGTCATCTCTGAGCATTTGGTAGCCTGGCGCACATGCACGTGCCCAAGGAGAAGCGGGAGAAATGGGACACAAAGAGTGCGCAGATGCTGATGATTGGCTATGACGTGGCAAGCAAGGCCTTTTGCCTCTATGAGAGGGATACAGGCCACAACATCATCTCCAGGGATGTCGTCTTCAACGAGAGCAACGTCATCGGCACCAACATTGTCTGTGAAGAGGCAGAAGAACCAACAACTGAGGAGACATTGGGAGCAGAAATCCTTGCTGACCCACTCTCTCCCAATCCTTCCTCTACTGTGACAGTGGGAGAATCACTCTACTCTCCCATGTCTGATGCAACAAATACAGCAGCCTCACCGGCAGAAGCAGAGGAGGGAGATATAGCACCACCAGCAGCAGCAGTTGTGCCAGCAGCATTGCGCCAGCCGCCTGCTAATGCTCCAGCACCAGGTCGAAGGTACCCTCTTAGGGTGCGTTACAAGCCTGGTGAGCGCGGCCATTTCTGGATGCTACAGAAACCAGAACAGATGAATGTCGCGGTTGCAGCAGATTCAGATGAGCCAACGTCATACAAGGAGGCCATGGCTGTACCAGATGCAGCAGATTGGGCGCAGACCGTGTAGCAAGAGATACAGTCGCAGTTGGTCAACGGCACGTGGGAGATGACTGAGGGTCCACCTGGACGTAAGGTGATCAAGTGCAAGTGGGTGTTCAAGAAGAAGCGGGGAGCAGATGGTAACCTGGAAAAGTACAAGGCGAGGCTGGTCACCAAGGGCTACTCGCAGCAGGAGGGAATCGACTACACAGAAACTTTTGCCCCTGTTGCAAAGTTTGCCTCTGTGCGCACGCTCCTCTCTTATGCAGGAGCTGAGGACTTCGAGGTTCACCACATGGATGTCAAGACGGCATTCTTGAATGGTGACTTGGAGGAGGAGATCTACATGGAGCAGCCAGAGGGGTTCGTCATGGATGGCCAGGAGCACCTGGTTTGCAAGCTGTAGAAGTCGCTGTACGGCCTCAAGCAAGCGTCGCGTGCTTGGAACCAGAAGTTGGATGCGGCGTTGCAGTGCATGGGGTTTGAGCGCAGCGAGTGTGACTACAGCGTGTATCGCTGGCAGCATGANCACGCTCCTCTCTTATGCAGGAGCTGAGGACTTCGAGGTTCACCACATGGATGTCAAGACGGCATTCTTGAATGGTGACTTGGAGGAGGAGATCTACATGGAGCAGCCAGAGGGGTTCGTCATGGATGGCCAGGAGCACCTGGTTTGCAAGCTGTAGAAGTCGCTGTACGGCCTCAAGCAAGCGTCGCGTGCTTGGAACCAGAAGTTGGATGCGGCGTTCCAGTGCATGGGGTTTGAGCGCAGCAAGTGTGACTACAGCGTGTATCGCTGGCAGCATGAGCATGAGATCCTCATCATCATTGTCTATGAGGATGACATGCTCCTCCTTTCCAACAGTATGTCCACACTGTAGGAGTTCAAGGAGGCCATGCAGGAGCGCTTCCAGATGTCTGATCTCAGGGAGGCATCATACTTCCTCGGCATCCAGATCATGCGTGACCGCAAATCACGCTCTCTCTCGCTACAGCAGAGTCGCTACATCAAGGACTTCCTGTAGTGGTTCGGTATGGCAGAGGCCAAACCCATCGGCACGCCGCTGGAGACGCGGCAGTACCTCGTGAGCTTAAGTGGGGAAGAAGATGTAGCTGAGCGGCAGAAGTACCAGAGCGCCGTCGGCAGTCTTATGTACCTGATGGTGGCAACCAGGCCGGATCTTGCACAGGCTGTGAGCGCTGTGAGCCAGCACATGGCCAAGTCCGGACCGGAGCACCAGAAGGCAGAGAAGCGGATATCCGCTACCTTGCTGGAACCATCAACGTCGGCATCACCTACAACGGCAACGAAAACAACGTCATCGGCTACACAGATGCAGATTAGGCTTCAAATCCTGAGACCCGCAAGTCCATCTCTGGACATGTGTTTCTCATGAATGAAGGTGCCATCAGCTTGTGCAGCAAGCGACAGGTGGTTATGGCCACCTCGAGCACAGAAGCTGAGTACGTCTCTCTCAGCTTTGGAGCCAAGGAAGAAGTTTGGCTCCAGCGTCTCATGGCGGAGATGAGTGGGAGTGTAGCAATTCCAGTTCCTATGCGCGTCGACAACCAGAGCGCAATCGCACTCGCCAAGAATCCTGAGCACCATTCACGCACCAAGCACATTGACATCGCATATCACTTCATCAGGCACATGATGCAGGAGGTTGCTATCAAGCTGGAGTTTACTCCAACCAGTAGGCAG
>SZWC01001364.1:85016-112516 GCA_023375785.1 Penium margaritaceum
TTACGCATGTACTTCTCCATGTGAAAAAACACATCCATCCACGCTTCACTGTTATGTCTACACCTATAGACTATGTACCTGCATGCTCTATACGTATACGCTCTGTACCTACATGCTCTATACCCTGTGTACATGTACCATGTGCATGCACACTACCGGCATGTGTACCACTGACACACACACTACCGACATAGTCCACCGGCACGTGTACCGCCGGCACATGCACCACCGACACACGCACCACCGACACGTGCACCACCGGTACGCACACCACTAGAATGCGCACCATCGGCACACACACCATTGGCACGTGCACTACCGGCATACGCACCACCGGCATACGTACCACCGGCACACACACCACTGACACACACCACCGGCAAGCGCTCCACCAGCATGCGTACCACCGGCATGCACACCACCGGCACGCGCACCATCCGCTCGAGCACCATCAGCACATGCACTACCGGCATGCACACTACTTGGAACGTGTACCACTTGCACGCGTACCACTCGTACGCAAACCACCCGCACGCGTACAACATTACGCATACCACTGGCACACGCACCACCGGCACGCATACCACTCACACACGTACCACCCGTATACGCACCACCCATACGCATACCACCCGTACGTGCACCACCGGCACCACGCGCACCACCAGCACCACACGCACCACCGGCACCACACATACCACCGGCACCTCGCGTACCACAGGCACCACCCGTACCACCGGCACCATATGTACCTCCGGCATCACCTACACCACCGGCACCAAACTCACCACCGGCACCACCTGTACCATTGGCACCATGTGTACCACCGACACCACGTGTACCACCAACACCATACGCACCACCAGCATCACCTACACCACCGGCACCACCTACACTACCGACACCACGTGCAGCACCCGCATCACCTGTACCACTGGCACCACCTCTACCACCGGCACTACCTCCACCACCGGCACCACCTGCACCATTGGCACCACCTGTACCACCGGCACCACCTATACCACCGACACCACCTATACCACTGGCACCACCTACACCACAGACACCACCTGCACCACCGGCACCACCTGCACCACCGACACCACCTACACCACTGGCACCACCTACACCACAGACACCACCTGCACCACCGGCACCACCTGCACCACCGACACCACCTACACCACTGGCACCACCTACACCACAGACACCACCTGCACCACCGGCACCACCTGCACCATTGACACCACCTACACCACGAGACCACTTGGACCACCGGCACCACCTGCACTACTGGCACCACCTACACCACCAATGCCACCTGCACCATCGACACCACCTACACCACCGGCATCAACTACACCATAGGCACCACCTGCACCACCAACACCACCTGTACCACCGGTACCACTTACACCACCGGTACCACGTACACCACTAGAACCACGTGTACCACCAGCACCACGTGCCCTACAGGCACCGCGTGCACCGCCGACACCGCCTACACTGCCTCCACTACCGGCACCGCCTGCATCGCCGGCACCGCCTGCACCACCAGCACCGCCTGCATTGCCGGCACCGCCTGCAACGCTAGCACCGCCTGCACCGCTGGCACCACCTGCACCATCGGCACCGCCGGCACCGCCTACACCACCGGAACCGCTACACCGCCGATACCTCTTGCACCGCCGGCACCGCCTGCACCGCTGGCATCGCCTGCACCGACAGCATCGCCCACACCGTTGGTATTGCCTGCACCGCGGCACCGCCTATACTGCAGGCACTGCCTGTACTGACTACACCGCCTGCACGGCGGTACTGCGTGTAGCGCCGGCATCGCGTACACCGTTGGTATCGTCAGAAAGTACTTCACTACCACCATCTCACAATCCAGATCCAACTTGCTCCCCTGTATCCATCCAGTCGCCTCCCGTATCTCACAGCTCCAGACACTAAAATAGTTTTCTACCTCACCCGAAGCAAGCTCACATGTGGCCAACAACGGTCTCAATGGCTCGAGCGGTACAGTCGACTGAGCCTCACGAATTGGCGTGAACTACTTTTGAACACACTCCACCTGTCGGTTGGTCCACAACACGTCCGCACATCACCGACCACCTCCCATTGTGTATGAGCCTCGGTCCAAACTACACAACAGCATGCTGCACCTCCTCCTTCCAAACCGGCCAACTATGGACGAGCCGTAGAGTGCCTCCACGACACAAGAGTAGCTCGAGAGCCTAGAACGTGTGGAGTTCCGAACCAACTTCGCAAACACCAGAAACATCAAAAGCATGATAGTTGCGGCTAGACACGTCACACTGCCCTCCAAAGTAGGCGTACTCGCCTTCGCATTAGGTACTAGCAGCTATGACCACGGCCTACTTTCTACAATATAGGATAGCTAGTTGCTCTTTGATTTTTTGCCTTCTGTTCACTCACTCATTTAATCGTTTCATCGCTTTTACTCTTTGCTCCATTCTTGGCTTCACCTCAAAATCCTGACATGATATCAAGCTGGTAAGATCATTCGATCTCTTCCCATTTTGTCCCACCCTCCTACCCTTCCGCACATCTAGCTTTGCTTTGCATTCCGCTTCTCCCGCTTGCGGGCGGCTCTCTATATGGCGCACCTGCCCCTGCTCTTATACCATCCTTCCGACTCTCTGGCCTCAACCCCACCTTTTTCTGGGCAGTCCTTCTCTGAGCCATGGCCCTCTTCTCGGAAAACCACTTCTGCTCGCTCCAAGATTTTTACGCAAGCCGCGTGATCATACCTCCTCTCCAGCTCACGAGCAGTCCTCCTTCCATCTTGGATTGCCTTGCCTTCTCCGGTGCCTTCCTTGACGGCTCGTGGTTTCCCTCCAAGTACTGTAGCCCTTGTATCTCCTCCAGCTTCTCCAGTGTCTCGAGCTCCTCCTCCAGCTCCTCTAGTGCCTTCAGCTCCTCCAGTTCCCGAAGTGCTTTCAGCTCCTCTAGCTCTCCCAATGCCTTCAGGTCCTTCAGCTGCTCTAGCTCCGATGACTCCTCCAACTCCTCCTCCAGCTCCTCCAGCACCTTAAGCCCCACGCGTAACTCTTCTCCACTGCCCTACTCTTCCTAGCGTCCCATCTCCCCCATCTACGCCCACCACTACCATTTCAGTGGCAACTACACCTCTCATCCTTCCTTCTTGTACCACTCTACCAGACTTGACTCACCCTTTTCAACCATCACTAGAGACACAACTACTGACGTTTACTTAGTCTCCGCATTCCATTCCACTCACCTTCTCCATGTTGTTTCGTGAGCTACCTTCAACCTCAACTTCCGTTACCCACACCCCAATACCATCTCTTCATCCCTCCATCCTCTCCTCTTCCAAAGACTTCTATCTTCCCACATTTGGCCTTCATCCTTCCTGTCCTTCGGCGTCTCTTATCATCCTCCTTCTCCAACGTCTGATACGCTGCACTTTCTCCATCATGCACCATCCTACACCATCCTGCACCTTCACCATCTTGCATCACCTTGTACCACCCTTTACTTGCACCACCCTATACCACCCTGCACCACCCTGTACCTATTGGAACTGGAGGAGAGAGGGAGCCTTGGAGCAGCGAGCATGTAGGACTGAAAGGGCATCACTTGTGCTGAAGAATAGTTGTTGAATCAGTCAAAATGATGGAGTACATATAGAGCTAGGGCTTGGGCAAGTCAGTCCTCTCACAAGCCACACCACTCAGCCATGGAGGCTAAGGCTCACACACTAGAGTCCACAATCTCACAGAAGGGAGGAAATCAGCCTAACAATCAAGCTGACCAGTCACACACAACCTAGAGAGGTAAAGAATGGTGTCATGGCACACTCCTAGTGGTCACATAACCCACAAACCCATCGTGAATCGCCATGTGTCAATGGCTAGCACACAAGGATCTCACCTCACCTAAAAAGTAAGGAGAGGTACCTTTATCCTAGTCAGCACACTCTGACAAGGCAATCTTAAGACCAAGGACCTTCTTGGATATTTCTCCCATCAGGTCTTGACCATGGACCCCTTGCCTTTTTCTTTTCTCAGGCTAAGACATGGAGCCATCACCCATGGCCACCCATACATCGGCGGTCCATGACCCCTGAAACTTCGAAAATTCGTATCTCTCAATCCGACCGTTGGATCGGCCTGAAACTTGGACTGTAGATAATTTGCCACCTGATCTTTCCAATCATGAAGACAGATCAACAATCGGAATAGGCATCTGGAAGTTTCCTGGAACTTGCTCCTGTGGACCTGAAATTGAGCGGGATGGCTCCTTTCCCAACAATCTCCCACTTTGCCGCAGTCAGAGTGGACTGAGTCCACATGCCTTCATGCAGAACTACTGCTTCTCACGGGTCACTGGCTTGGTGCAGAAATGAGTGACTTGCCTACTTGCTGGAGTAAACTCTTGCTTGATAACACCCTCCTGCACCATGTGCCCGATGAAGTGATATGCGATGTCAATGTACTTGGTGCATGCATGGTGCTCAGGATTCTTGGCGAGTGTGATTGCGCTCTGGTTGTCGACGCGCAAAGGAACTGGAACTGCTACACTCCCACTCATCTCTGCCATGAGACGCAGGAGCCAAACAGCTTCCTTCGCTCCAAAGCTGAGAGAGACGTACTCAGCTTCTGTGCTTGAGGTGGCCACGACCACCTGTTGCTTGCTGCACCAGCTTATGGCACTTCCATTCATTCGAAACACATGTCGAGAGATGGACTTGCAGGTCTCAGAATTTGAAGCCCAACCTGCATCTGTGTAGCCGATGATGCTGTTTTCGTTGCCATTGTAGGTGACGCCAATGTTGATGGTTCCAGCGAGGTAGCTGAAGATCCGCTTCACTACCTTCTGGTGCTCTGGTCCGGGATTAGCCATGTGCTGGCTCACAGCGCTCACAACCTGTGCGAGATCCGGCCTGGTTGCCACCATCAGGTACATAAGACTACCGACGGCGCTCTGGTACTTCTGCCGCACAGCTGCATCCGCTTCTCCATTGAAGCTCATGAGGTACTGCCACGTCTCCAGCTGCGTGCCAATGGGTTTGGCCTCTACCATGCCAAACCGCTGCAGGACGTCCTTGATGTAGCGACTCTATTGTAGCGAGAGAGAGCGTGATTTGCGGTCACGCATGATCTGGATGTCGAGGAAGGATGATGCCTCCCCGAGACCAGACATTTGGAAGCTCTCTTGCATGGCCTCCTTAAGGTCCTGTAGTGCAGACATGCTGTTGGAAAGGAGGAGCATATCATCCACATAGACAATGATGATGAGGATCTCATGCTCATGCTGCCAGCGATACACACTATAGTCACACTCGCTGCGCTCAAACCCCATGCATTGCAACGCCGCATCCAACTTCTGGTTCCAAGCACGCGACGCTTGCTTGAGGCCGTACAGCGACTTCAACAGCTTGCAAACCAGGTGCTTCTGGCCATCCATGACGAACCCCTGTGGCTGCTCCATGTAGATCTCCTCATCCATGTCACCATTCAAGAATGTCGTCTTGATTCCCATGTGGTGAACCTCGAAGTCCTCAGCTGCTGCATAAGAGAGGAGCGTGCGCATAGAGGCAGACATTGCAACGTGAGCAAAGGTTTATGTGTAGTCGATGCCCTCCTGCTGCGAGTAGCCCTTGGCGACCAGCCTCGCCTTGTACTTTTCCAGGTTACCATCTGCTCGCCGCTTCTTCTTCAACACCCACTTGCGCTCGATCACCTTACGTCCAGGTGGACGCTCAGTCAGCTCCCACGTGCCGTTATCCAGCTGCGACTGTATCTCCTGCTGCACGGCTTGCGCCCAATCTGCTGCATCCGGTACAGCCATGGCCTCCTTGTATGACGTTGGCTCATCTGAATCTGCTGCAACTGCGACGTTCATCTTTTCTAGTTTCTGCAGCATCCAGAACTGGCCGCGCTCACCAGGCTTGTAACGCACCCTAAGAGGGTACCTGCGACCTGGTGCTGGAGCGTTAGCAGGCGGCTGGCGCGGTGCTGCTGGCACAACTGCTGTTGCTGGTGATGCTACATCTCCCTCCTCTGCTTCTGCCGATGAGGCTGTTGTATCTGTTGCAACAGACATGGGAGAGTAGAGTGATTATCCCACTGTCACAGTAGAGGAAGGATCGGGAGAGACCGGGTTAGGAAGGATTTCTGCTCCCACTGTCTCGTTAGCTGCTGGTTTTGCTGCCTCTTCACAGACAATGTTGATGCTGATGACGTTGCTCTCGTTGAAGATGACATTCTTGGAGATGGTGACGTGGCCTGTATCCCTCTCGTAAAGACGATATGCCTTGCTTTCCACGTCGTAGCCAATCATCAGCATTTGCGCACTCTTTTCGTCCCATTTCTGCCGCTTTTTTTTGGGCACGTTCATGTGCGCCAGGCTCCCAAATGCTCGGAGAGGACCCACGCTCGGTTTCTTGCCGAACCAAGTCTCGTACGGCGTCATCTCCTCCAGTACCTTAGTTGGACTGCAGTTATTGATGTAGACCGCAGTGCTCACGGCTTCAGCCCATAAGTCGTAGGTCAGCCGAGCCGCGTGCAGCATGGAGCGCGCCGAATCCACAATGGTACGGTTGGTGTGTTCTGCTACACCGTTCTGCTACGGCGAGTACGGCACGGTATGCTGCGCCTTGATGCCAGCTGCTGTGAGGTAGTGGTGGAACTCCTTGCTCAGGTACTCTCCACCGCGATCGCTGCGTAGCACCTTGATCTTCTTGCCAGTCTGGCTCTCCAGCATGGCCTTGAACTCCTTGAACCTGTCAAAGCACTGGTCCTTGGAAGGAAGTACACAGCAGTGTAACGGCTGAAATCATCAATGAAGGTCAGGAAACACCCAGAGCCTCCAAAGCTCTGGGTCTGCATCGGTCCGCACAAGTCCGTGTGGACCAGCTCCAACACCTCTTTTGCACGCTCCCCTACTCCAGAGAACGCCTCCCAGTACTGCTTCCCCTCCCAACAGCCGATGCACAACTGTAGCTCAAAGTTCGAGATGGTAGGCAGGTCACGTACCATATGCTTTGCTTGAAGCTGCTGCAAGGCGTGCATGCCGATGTGGCCGTAGCGTGCATGCCAGATCTCGCCATCTGTCGCTTGCACCACTTCTCCAGGACTCTGCTCACGCGGGATCTTGGTCACCCCTAGCAGGCCGTACATGTCGCCTTCCTTCACCGACCTGGCCACCTCCTCTCATGTTTTCTTGTTGAGGATGTAGCCACAATCGTCGTCAAAGACGACTCACAGTCTTGTCTTGGTGAGAGAGGACACTGAGAGAAGATTGAACATAGCATTAGGTACATACAGTACGCCATGGAACACTCCCACTTCAATGCCACGCGAGGTCTCCAACCACATCTCCACAATCCCAATCCCCTTAGCATACACAACCCGATCATCACCCAGAGCGATAGGACGGGGAGGGATGGACAGCAGCTGCGTAAACCACTCCTTGTGATGTGTCAGGCTCTTGGTACACCCTGAGTCCTTGTACCATGCGAGATCCACCTTCTCCACCTGCGACATGTCAGACTTCGCCATGAAGAGACGGTCCCGTACCTCCTTGGCCACGTTCATGTTGCCAAAGTGGCGCGCACCAGCTTAGTTTTGTTGCTGCTGCTGCTGCTAACACTGGTGCGACTGCTGCTGCTGTTGCTGCGGAGACTGCTGCTTTTGCTGCTGCTGCTCCTTCTGGTCCCTCTTGAGCTTGGAAACACTCCCTTTTTAGTGTCCCTCTTTCTGGCAGTAGTGGCATTTGCCTTTCTTCTTGCCTCTCTGCTGCCCAGACTGCTGCTGCTGCAGCTGGTTGCGTGAGCTCGTGGCCACAAAAGTTGCTTCACCGCTGCCGCCTCCATTGCACTTTGCTGCATTGCGACACAATTCCATCTACACCAGGTGTGTGCAGATGAAGTCGAGGTCGAGAGTTGGCTGGCACTCCAGCGTCTCTTGCACCATGTCGTAGCTGGTTGGGAGTCCCCTGAGCAAGAGGAGGATGAAGCGCGTCCCTTCCACAGGGTTGTTGGCCGCTCTCAGCTTCTTCGCCAAATCCTTTGCCCTGTCCAGGTACGCCTCCATCCCTTCACCACCTTGCATTTTCAGCGCCATCATCTTTTCCTTCAAAAGCATGAGGGATGCAGGATCCTTGCTCTCATACTTCTTGCACCACGTGTCTCACCCCTCCTTTGTAGTAGCCTTGTCACTCACGTACTGAAGATGGTTGGAAATGGTGTTGACAAGCAACCTGTAGGCCTGCCAGTCCTTCTTCTACCACTCCTCATGTGTCGCTTCTACGGGTGCAGAAGAACCCGCATCAGCTGCACCCTTTTGCGGCGTCTTCCCCGTCACCACCTACGCTGCGGTGATGCCTTTTGTCTGTGGAACTGGAGCCGGCTCGTCGCCGCTCACTACCTCCCACAAGCCCCTCTCCTCGAAAAGGAGGCGGGTACAGATCTTCCAAAATGTGAAGTTGGCGCGTCCCTCCAGCCTCTCCAAAGGCTGGGCTGCTGTCACAACGCTAGTTGCTGCCATTTTGAGCATTGGTGATGCTCAGTCTGCCCTTGGATGGCGGCGCTACCCCTGCTTCTACTGCTGCTTCTGCCAAAAATCTGTTGACAGGAAATGGACTGTATATGCCAGCAGACTGGGAAGTTGGAAAAATGGAGCCCACCACTGGAAAATTCAGCTCAAAATCTTTCGGATCGACCCATAAAAAAGGGTCATCAACACGAGATTCTGAAAGATATGCCCTCTTGAAAACTGGGTATGCTTCTGCTTCTACTCCAACTCAGACCAGCCAGCTTTTAAACAGCGTTTCTCCCAAACGAATCAATGGAATGCAAATATGTTTGCACCAATTGAAAGCTTAGGAAAAATACTACAATTTGCATGTGCCACTTTTTAAATTTGA
Source organism: Penium margaritaceum (assembly GCA_023375785.1). Classification (NCBI taxonomy): domain Eukaryota; kingdom Viridiplantae; phylum Streptophyta; class Zygnematophyceae; order Desmidiales; family Peniaceae; genus Penium; species Penium margaritaceum. The sequence goes on from SZWC01001364.1 coordinate 93,936, forward strand.
CAAAGAAACAGGAGAGTTATGGTCATCACAAGGCAATAGTCTTACTCATGGAGAAGAGTGTTGCCCTGGCCGACCTCGTTTTGAGCATAACTCTGAATCCAATTGATGGATCTTTGTGATCTAGGACTCGTTGGAAAGCTTGTCTCACGATCCTGAAGATCCAGTGGTCGATTGTCAAATTTGGTCAAGATTTGACCCTAACCCGTCACTCTCAAAGTGACAGCTTGTGCTGGCTGAATCTGGCAGAATCTGGCTTTCATACCAAATGTTGGAACTGGAGGAGAGAGGGAGCCTTGGAGTAGCGAGCATGTGGGACTGAAAGGGCATCACTTGTGCTGAAGAATGATTGTTGAATCACTCAAAATGATGGAGTACATATAGAGCTAGAGCTTGGGCAACTCAGCCCTCTCACAAGCCTCACCACTCAGCCATGGAGGCTAAGGCTCACATACTAGAGTCCACAATCTCACACAAGGGAGGAAATAAGCCTAACAATCAGGCTGACTAGTCACACACAACCTAGAGAGCTAGAGAATGCTCTCATGGCACACTCCTAGTGGTCACATCACCCACTAACCCATGGAGAATCGCCATGTGTCTATGGCTAGATTACAAGGATCTCACCTCACCTAAAAAGTAAGGAGAGGTACCTCTATCCTAGTAAGCACACTCTGACAAGGCAATCCTAAGACCAAGGACCTTTTTGGATATTTCTCCCATCAGTTTTTGACCCTGGACCCGTTGCCTTTTTCTTTTCTCAGGCTAAGACATGGAGCCATCACCCATGGCCACCCAGACATCGGCGGTCCATGATCCCTGAAACTTCTAAAATTCATATCTCCCAATTGACAGTTGGATCGGCCTGAATCTTGGACTCTAGATAATTTGCCACCCGACGGTGGCAAATTTTCCAATGGTGAAGACGGATCTACAATCGGAGCAGGCATCTGGAAGTTTCTTGGAACTTGCTCATGTGGACCTGAAATTGAGCGGGATGGTTTCTTTCCCAACAGTACCACCCTACACTTACACGACCTTGCACCACCTTACACCATCATACATCTGCATCATCCTGCACCATCCTGCACCACCTTTTATCAGCACCACCCGGCACCATCATGCACCATCTTGCACCTGCGTAATCCTATACCATCCTGTACCATCCTGCACTTACACCACCATACACCACCTTACACCATCTTGCACATGCACCATCCTGTACCGTCCTCCACTTTCACTACCTTGTTCCATCCTGCACCATCCTGCACCTGAACCATTTTGCACCACATTGCACCGTCTTGCAACTACACCATCCTAGAGCACTCTACGCTATCCAACACTTTTACCACCTTGTACCACCTTGCACCATCCTGCACCTGCACCACCCTGCACCATCCTGCACCATCCTACACCTACACCATCTTTCACCACCTTGCACCATCTTGTACCTGTACCATTTTGCACCATCGTGTACCACCCTGCACCACATTGCACTTGGATCAACCTGCACCATCCTACACCATCCTACACCATCCTGCACCATTTTGCACCATCATGTACCATCCTGACCTGCACCACGCTACACCACCCTATACCACCTTGTACCACCCTGTACCTTCACCATCCTACACCATCCTTCACCATCTTGTACCTGCACCATCGTGCACCATCCTGTACCACCCTAGACCACCCTGCACCTCTACCACCCCACCCCATCCTACACCACACAACACCTGCACCATTCTAGACCATCGTATACCATCCAGCACCTACACCACCCTTTACCATTTTGTACCATCCTGCACCATCCAGCACCAACACCACCCTGTACCATCATGCACCACCCTGTGTCAGAAGATTGCCGGTGGTGCCGTAGAGTGGAGGCGGTCGCAGGGACGAGCGTTTCAATGGTGGACAGAAGCACGAGCAGAAGCAAAGCGGAATCGGCGATAGGAGGGCAGAGGGAAAGCAAATGATGATGCAAGATGATGAGAGGCCTGGGCGCAGCACCGAAGGTGCGAGCACTCAGATCTTTGCTCGAAGAAAGTGGACGCAGCACTTTGACGGAAGGGCGGAAGCTTCCTTGAAGGTGCGGGCGTTGCTGACGTATGAGTGACGTTTTAACAAAAGGGAGAGGGCGTAGTGCGGGGGCACGGGCGCTTAGCTGAGATTGAAGGCAAAGGGACTGGAGGCGGCCCAAAGGGCGAGCCTGAAGGAGAATCTAATGGATTGATTATAGACTGAAGTACAAGCAATACAAATAGGAAAGGTCTAACCTAGCGCGCTTCGTCGAGCGAGCATAGAGATGGCGGCTCGGGCGAGTGCGAGAGCAGGGAGCGCCTCGAGACCACGATTCGGTTTTGCTAGCCGTACGCATAGGGGAGTGGTGAGTGCAGGCACGATCTCCGCAGGAACGTTTTGCCTGGGCCGTTGTGGTATGTGGCCGTTTGGTTTTGGCCTTGGCGAGGCTCGCACAGTTTGTCGGTCATGGGACCATTCGGATGTTGATCTTGTGACTCCGGAGATCAACTTGCATTGTCACTCTTTATTTTCTCAGTTGCTGCACCCCTTGAGGCGATCCCTGAGATAATATTCGACACCCCTTTGGATCGGGAGAGGGGTGCAAGCCTTGAATGGTAGGCCTGCGAGTCCTGCTTCTGTGGGAGTGCAGCACAGAGAGAGCTTGGGAGGTTTTGGAGGCGGTCGACGCCTCAGCACCAGGTTGTAGAGGGAAGAGAGAAAACCTGGGCGATGCAGTAGTTTTTGAGTTATGTCTGTGAGTGCAGTAGCTGAGGGATCTTCAGTGAGGGGGAAGGAACAGTTCGTCAGTAGTGTGGAGGAAAGTTCAGTTGAGTTGCAGTGAGGCAGTGTGAGTTTGCAGTAGGAAGTCGACTGATTCCGATCACGTACCCATACAGTTCTTGGACTCGGGCCATACTTGGATCTACGCAGGTTATGGGCGGTGACAACTCTGCGAAGGCAGGCAGTCCAGATCTGTGAGGTCATGTGATGCGTCTTCATGAAGTAGTCTGCTTCCTGCAGTAGGCGATTGATGAGGAACTTGCCGTGGGCAGGAACTGTGGTTAGCAGTGTTCCGTGAGTCGTGTAGTAGCTTGTGAGAAAGGTGTGAAGAGGTGCGTGAGTGGTGTTGGAGAGGATGAGGTGGGGTGGTCGGTCAAAGTGTTTGGTCTGTTGCTTCAACCAGTCCCTAAGTGCAGGGACAATCCCGGTCAGTTTGCAAAGGGAGAGGATAGTGCAGTGCTGTGAGTATTGATCGTGAATGAAGAGGAAGTGGCTGTGACGGGCAGTGGAGTATGTAGGCGGAGGCTTGATGAGGGCAATGTATAGGGAGTCAAAGCTGCACAGAGAGGGGTGAGAAGAGAGAGGAGGAGAAGAGGACACAGTGTACATCTCAAGACCATAATCCTCAGATCCAATCTCAGTCACGGGCTCGACTACTCCTAACATGACAGCATTGTTAGGAGCACAGTTCAGAGCAGCAGGGATGGCAGGAGAAGACAAAGTTTCCATGTTGACTGGGACTAAACGCCAGCTTGAGCTTCCCATCCGGTTGTAGTAGCGCTGTCGACGCTCCTCCGCCCAGTTGGGTTGTTCACCATAGGACTTACCAGGGTTCTGATCCAGCCACTCGTCGGTAGCGCGATGATCACAGACCTGAGGCCGGTGGTTGCGACGGCCACATTTAGTTCCTTTGAATGGACCGTGGCGGATGGTGTAGTAGCAGGCGGGGAAGCGGTTGAACATGCGGTTGTCAATGGTGGCGGCCATGATTTCAAACGAGTTGGTAGCAATGGTAGTCTTGCGTGCTTGCTTGGCGACGTAGTCCTGTTCTGCTGCCATGAGTTTGGGGCTGATGACAGCGATGGTCAGTTGGTCAACAGGCAGCTGCAGCAAGATTTGGCGGATGATATCATACTGACCAAGAAGGCTGGAGATGATGCCGGTGCAGATGATAGCAGGGGGAAGATCAATCTTCATTTCTTTGAGATCGCGAGCGATGGTGCTGACGGCTGCAATGTAACTGCCCATGATGGTATGGGCGGCGAAGGGCACGGAGAAGAGTGACATGATCTTGATTCTGCAGGCGGTGGAGGTGTTGTTGCTAAAGCGATCTTCAAGGGCTTTCCACACTTCGCGAGTCTTGCCGCCAAGAGTGCGGGTGTCTTCATGTAGTTCAGGAGAGGAGGTGGTCATGATGGTCATGAGGGCGGTGCTGTTGGCGACTTCCCAGGAGGCGTGGCTGATGGTAGTAGTAGAGGCAACGGGAACAGAGGAGGAAGAGGCATTTGAAGGAGCGGGGTGAGACACAGATATACCAGAGGGGTCTCCACCAGGAGTGGTTGATGCAGTTGCAGTTGAGGAGGAGGAAGTGGCGTCAGGTGGTTCTATCCCAGTGTCCGTGGTAGTGATCAGATGACTGAGGGTGACTTCCTCAACCTTCTGTGTTCCAAAGAAAAGTGACACTGAGTAGCTCCATAGCTTGTAGTTGCTAGTCCCATCCGGCTTTACAGTGAGCTTGGGAAGACCAGTCAGAGTGAGAGAGGATGCCATGATGGAGTTGATGGTGAGGCGGCGGAAAGAGGTGGACAGATGGAGGTGTTTGATGATATTTTGCTGCGGCGATGAGAGTGTGCGGATGGATTTTGATCAAAGTGAAGAGCGATACCAAGATGGTGGTGATGAGTTTTGATTTGCGGAAATGCTTCTACGGAGGAAGATGGGACTGGGTGCAGGGGCAGAACCTCGTGCACTGATGGCGGAGATGATGAATGAGCGGAAATTGCTTGCTGATGGAGTGAGCGCAGGGGCAGAACCTCGTGCGCGTAATTACCAAGAGAAAGTGGAGTGGTGCTGCCACGACACCTTAGTCAGAAGAAGCGCTTCTACCGCAGTTCTTCTGGCGACCACAGCTCTTCAAGGCGGAGAAGTTCAATAGGAGTGGGTGCGGCCGATGGCGGCAAACACGACGGAGCTAGGGGTGTTACTTGAGCTCTGATACCATGTCAGGAGATTGCAGGTGCTGCCGTAGAGTGGACGCGGTCGCAGGGACAAGCGTTTCAATGGTGGACAGAAGCACGAGCAGAAGTAAAGCGGAAGCAGCGATAGGAGGGCGGAGCAAAAGCAAATGATGATGCAAGACGATGAGGAGAGGCCTGGGCGCAGTACCGAAGGTGCGAGCACTGAGATCTTTGCTGGAAGCAAGTGGACGCAACACTTTGAGGGAAGGGCAGAAGTTTCCTTGAAGGTGCGGGCGTTGCTGACGTATGAGTGACGTTTTAACAGAAGGGAGAGGGCGTAGTGCGGGGGCACGGGCGCTTAGCTGAGATTGAAGGCAAAGGGACTGGAGGCGGCCCAAAGGGCGAGCCTGAAGGAGAATCCAATGGATTGATTCTAGACTGAAGTACAAGCAATACAAATAGGAAAGGTCTAACCTAGCGCGATTCATCGAGCGGGCATAGAGATGGCGGCTCGGGCGAGTGCGAGAGCAGGGAGCGCCTTGAGACCACGATTCGGCTTTGCTAGCCGTACGCATAGGGGAGTGGTGAGTGCAGGCACGATCTTTGCAGGTGCGTTTTGCCCGGGCCGTTGTGGTATGCGGCCGTTTGGTTTTGGCCTTGGCGAGGCTTGCACAGTTTGTCGGTCGTGGGACCGTTCGGATGTTGATCCTGCGACTTCGGAGATGAACCTGCATTGTCACTCTTTATTTTCTCAGTGGTTGCACCCCTTGAGGCGATCTCCGATGTAATATCTGACACCCTACACCATCCTGTACCTCTACCATCCTACACCACCCTGTACCATCCAACACCTGCAATGCCCTACACCATCCTCCACCATCCAAGACCTACACCACCTTGCACCATTGTACACCATCTTGCACCATCGTACACCACCATACACCATCCTGCACCTACTCCACTCCGCACCACCCTGCACCATCCTGCACCTATACCATCCTGTACCACCCTAAATCACCGTACACCATCCTGCACTTAAACCATCCTATACCATCCTACACTACCCCGCACCATCCTGTACCAGCCTAGACCATCCTGCACCTGCACTACCCTACACCACCATGCACTTGCACCGTCGTACGCCATTCTACACCAGTCTACACGTGCACCACCCTGTACCACCTTGCACCATCCCGCACCCACACCATCTTATTCTACCTTACACCATCTTGCACCGGCACCAACCTTTACTAACCTGCACCATCGTACATCTACACCATCCTCCACCATCCTACACCATCCTGCACTTGCACCATCCTGCACCACCCTGTACCATCCTACACCTGCACCACCCTACACCATCCTGCACCATCCTTTACCTGCACCACCTTGCACTACCTTGCACCACCTTACACCTACACCACCATATACCCCCCTCCACCACCTTGAACCTGCACCACCTTGCACCACCTTGTCACAAGTATATCCATGTCAAGGCAGGACATCTGATGGATTCATCCCCGGAAGTCCCTAGCTCCTCCTCTCTTGGAAATATTGGGCACTCTTAATAACGGTTCAAGCCTCGGCATGAACCACCTCGGTCCCATCACACACGAACCATTGACGATGAGAGCCAACCAACGGCAACGATACCGAGTAATCCCCTAAAAAGCAGCCTGACCGCAAGCGAGTTCCACTAGTGCACAAGAAGCCGTTGCGTATGCTTTGTCCTGTTCTGTCTTTGATATAAGGAGGATGTTCATGCCCTCCTAGTTTAACCATAACAGTTCTATTCATTGTGCTCCCCTTTGATTCTGTGGCTTCACAGCCGTGTTCTCGCTCTGCTCGCCTCTCGTTTCCATTGCTTCACCCACCATCATCTGCTCACAGCTTTCGGTTCGTCACTCTGGATCCTTTGCTGAACCTCATCGCATTACTTGTCTCGCTCTCATACTCTCTCACTGACCCCTGAATACCTCAAAGCCTTGGTATCTCGCTTCTCTTGAAGCTCTGTAACAAAGTCTTGGGGTTTGGATTTACCTTTCTATTTTCACCATTTTGCTGTCAAGTGTATGCATGCTTCATTACGTCTACTTGCTTTTGCCCCTGCTGATCTCACTCATTCCATTCTTCTGACATGGTATCAGAGTATAAGGCTACATCACCGGGTGCCTCGTAATCAAGTCCTCCCTCTACCATCACCAGCGCTTTACTTCTTGGTCTTGTAATCCTTTGCCATGGATTCTACCGCACTTTGTCTCCCCGCTTTGCCAACAGCTGACATCAACAGCACCACTTGGAGTGTTCCTTGAGCTGAAGAAACGCCATGTCATCGTGAAGCCCTGCGCCTATTCCGTGCCTGTGGCCAACAATCGATGACTCATCGTACATAACAGCTGCAAGCAGCTCTTGAGCTGCTGTCTGTCGTCAACTTCTAAGAAGCTTCCTGCCCCCTTCCGTCAGCTACCTCTCATTGCCGCAGCTGCCACACTTGTCTTAGTTCTCCTCACTTCCCTCCATCAGTCTCCTCTACCTCATACGTCTCAATCTCCTCAACTTCTCTGCATTCTTCATCTCGAGTAGCGTCCTTACACCGCTTTCTCACTTCAACATCAGCAGCGCAATTCCCGCCGTCTGGACATCAAGCACCACCAGTCTTCCTGCTCCCATAGCGAGCCAACTGGGGAACAAGTCGTCACTCTCCTGACATCCGTGGAGTAGTGTCTCTGTTCGCCGCACAACTCCCTTGCTGCAACTGACTTGCTCTTGCTGCCAGGATATCCGACACCACCAGTCTTCGTGCCCGTCGGTCTCGGGCCAACTTGGGAACAAGTTGTCACTCTCCTGAAAGCAGAGCAGTTTGGTGGCTCGCTTGTCCTCTCCAGAGCGTCGCCTCCCACCTCACCATCCTCTGCCTATCACAACCTCCAACCTTCACCTCTACCACACCCTCATCACCTTCATCAGCCTTCCCCTCTATCTTTGCATAAACTCTATCTTCATCTGCTGCCCTAATCATCTCCGACAGCGGTTCTCCTCCTTCTGGCGTTCTTCTCCAAATCGTATTTCATTATCAGCATCGTCCTCCCATCACTCGCATCGTCTCTACATCAGTCTTCTGCAGTGCACGTGATTTTGCCCCTGCGTCCACTCAGTCCTCAGCCGCGTCCGCATTCCTTCGCTTTCGTATCGTACTTTTGCTCCGTGCAAAGATGTGCCCGGTTACATCGCCCGTTACGCGATGACCTGCACCCAATCCGGAACTTCCCGTAGTACACACAGTTTTGCCCTTACGTCCATTTAGCCATCCGCCACCTCCTCATTCCTCCATCTCCACATCGTTTTCCGCTCGGCACAAGGATCTGCCCGGTCGCATTGCCTTCTCCGCGACGACTTACACCCATGCCGAAACTTCTTGTAGCGCACGCGGCTCGCCCCTGTGTCCACTCCGTCATCATTAGTTTCTACATCCTCACTTTTATTAGCATCTGTGGCCGATACAAGGACCTACACGACCTGACTACGCGCTTCACAACAGCTTGCACCCACGCCGGTAGCAGATTTCGCGCGGTGCATTGGCTCTTTCCTTCTCCTTGCCGCATCCTATCCCCCTATTCTAGAAGCGCACATCGTCTCACCCCTGTGCCCACTCAATCATCCATTGGTTCTCAGCTTTCCGCATCTTCCTCTCCTCGGCAGAAGGACCTGCCCAGTCGCATCGCCCGTTTCGCGACGACCTGCGTCCACACCGTACCTTCCCTAGTGCACGTGGTTTCGCCCCTGCACCCACTCTGCCATCTCTCAAAGCCTCCTTCATTGTGTACCTCCATCTCCTTCCTCCCTCTGCATTTATCTCACCTACATCCATATCATGGACAAGCTGTCCACTGCGTGGGCTGATCTCCCTGTTCTTGTCTACAATGCCAGCAACATCCTCAGTCTGTTAGAAAATGTCATTTCTAGTGTACGCGACATCTACATGAACTAATATGAAGTGACAGGGATACTGCTTGGAAAAAATGACCACCTCCACAACAACCTAAAATAGCCCAAAGATTACGACGCCACCCTCCATGTCATCTGGAAAGTACTAAGGACTCGTCTCGCTCCTATCTACCACTTCATTGAAGAACCAAATGATATTACAGCTCAACGATGGTATTCCCTGCTTGAGTATGCATGGTCCAGACGGTCCTACTATCTCCACATCTGCTATGTGGACATCTTCTCTACTCTGCCAGACATCCCCAAGCTATTCTTTCTCTGCGAAGACAACGAAGCTGATGTCACAGCAACCAACGTCGACAAATGGCAGCAGATCTTCTACGCAAAGTTCAAACCCTATCATCTCATCCACTTTTCCATTGTGAAATAACTTGTTTTCTAGCACCACTCTACTGCTATCCCAGCGAACACCATAGTCCTGGCGAGTTTCATGCTCAACTAGACCTTTTCAGCACGGAATCAGAGGTGGACTTTGTACACTTGTCGATCCTACGCTTCACCTTGTTCCAGCCAAGTATGACCACAATTTACCCCTCATGTGGTAAAGACTTATCACCTACTGCAGAGGGTTGATGAATTGCAACTCAATGGGAAACAATAGGAGAAGCTTGAGAGACCTCCTGTCTTGACAGGTTCAAGGGGGGTATTAGAATTATATCCCTGTCAAGATAAGACTTCTGATGGGTTCATTCCCGAAAGTCCCTGGCTCCTCCTCTCTTGGAAATACCAGGCACTCTCAATAACGGTTCAAGCCTTAGCAGGAACTACCTCGGTCCCATCACACACGAACCGTTGACAATGAGAGCCAACCAACGGCATGATACGGAGTAATCCCCTAATAAGCAGCCTGACTACAAGCACGTCTAGCTAGTGCACAAGGAGCCATTCCATGTACTTTAATCTGTTATGTGTTTGATATAAGGAGGATGTTCATCCCCTTCTAGTTTAACCAGAACCGTTATGTTCATTCTGTTCCCCTTTGGTTCCGCGACTTCGCCGCCGTTTTCTCGCTTTGCTAGCCTCTCGCTTCTATTTCTTCGCCCACCATCCTCTGTTGCAGCTCTTTGATTCGTCACTCTCGATCCTTCGCTCAACCTCATCGCATTACTCGCCTCGCTCTCATACTGTCTCACCGACCTCTGTCTACCTCGAAGCCCCAGTGTCTCGCTTCTCTCGAGGCTCAGCAACTAACTCATTGGGACTGGACTCACCTTTCTGCTTTCACCATTTCGCAGTCATGTTCGTGCATGCTTCATTGCTTCTGCTTACTTTTGCCCGTGTCAATCTCACTCATTCTATTATTTTGACATATCATGCACCATCCTGCACCATCCGGCACCTGCACCATACTTGACCATCCTACACCACCCTGCACTTGCACCACCGTGCTCCACCATGTACCACCCTGCAATACCTTGCACCACCCTGCACATGTACCACCCTCCACCACCCTACACCATCCTGCACCTGTACCACCCTACACTATCCTTGCCACCCAATACCTACACCACCCTGTCAGAAACTATATCACTTACCGCAAGACACACACTCCGCACTTATGCCCAGCTATCCCGGGTTTTGAGCAAGATCGATTTGCCTTATAGAAGTGTGCCAGAGATCAGATCCAATATTGTGGGCACACCGGTCACAATAATTATCTGGAACACACTGCAACGGCCGGCAAGTCCAACATACTTCTTGTGCACCAAGAAACGACTGGTGTATTTGTGGCCAAACGGCTGTCCATTGTCCCGCCAAGACTTTTGCTACCTGCTCTTTGTGCCATGGACTCTACTACAGGACAATGAACAACCAATGCGCCAAAACCACAACGGACCCGACGAACAAATGGAGTCGCTCTGCGACTCCACCTTCAGCAAAAGGTATGGGAGAAGCACAATGGTTACGACGACGAATTTTGTACTGACCACCATACGAGTTGCTCTAGATGTAGGAAAGACTATAGGAATAGTATATGTATAGGAATAGTATATGTATAGTATATGTTATATGTGATATACTATTTACCTTTTTCCAAGTTCATTCAGTTGCTTCTCTTCGGCCCGGGTCTCGCCCTACCCCCACACTGGCTTGGTCCTCTAGCTCACCAATGTTGATTCCTCTATTCTGCATTCGCTCCTATACAAACCTATACTTCTTATGCTCGACCTGTTCGGCCGCATCCACGTCCATACCTTCATCGCTTCAGTACTCGTGTTTTAGCGCAATACACCCACTCCTGTTTACTACTACAGATACTGCAGCACACGTGTTGTTCACATTGCACCCACTCAGTTTTTGTCATCACTGACGTGACCTCGGCACTGAGGCTTCCAGCTCGTGCCTCAAGACTTTGGCTCAGACAAAGCGTCAGTTCTTCATCACGCTTGCCATACCGGTTGTGTCCACATCTCCTCATACTTTTCCTCCATCAATCCGCAAGCTGTTACATCTATCATGGCTTCCTATGACCTCTTGGCTTACTTCAGCTGACTTCATTATTTCTTGTGATCTCTTGTGCTCGTTCTATGAACCGCAACCACATCGACAACTCACTTACGTTTTCTGACATGGCATCAGAGCAGGTTCGTCTCGTCAGACTGGCAATCAACGTAGTGTCCTAGTTTGCACTCCTCAGACATAAACATACCTCATTCCTCAGCATGCACACGCTCACCGTCATTTTGATGGCAAAATCAACTCAGTAGGTAGTAGGAAACAGTGCCATCTGACAACGTTACTCTCCAGCAAGGTGGACTCAGTTTGACTCGTCATGAGAGTTCTGACTCCTCATACAAACACTCAACAGAAGCCGAAACACCGAACAACAGCCATCCCTTCCACATCTGTAGCTTCGACAATCTAGTCTACCCCTCCTCCTGAAGATGGCAATCCTTGCTCCCTTGCAACAACAAGTTCTCCAAGTTCTCACCGGACACAATACCACAAAGACATGTCCTCAGACACCTGAAATAGAAACAATGGGATCTCCTCCTCTACATCACAAAAAGAGCCATGTCACCATATCTGCCATCATCAGCAGTGTCTGCTCCTCGCATACCCTATCCAGAATCAGCAGCCCCGTCAACTCCACCAGTCGTCAGTCCGTCCACAGCCGCAGCAATCCCCGTCAACATGTCTCCCTCGAAGTTCATCAAAACGCAAGAACCGCTCCAGAATCTCAGTCCCATCATCTCTTAACCACAGTATCAACTGGTGGCATTACTGAACTACCACAGTACCATGGGAATATCCTCATAGTACCAACTTCCCCTCTCATAACACACGACTAGCCATTCCCAACCGTCCAAAGGACGCTGACAAGCTGCAAGGACCTCGGATCATTAGGAACAACCAATCCTTCCCCACCTCAAGAGCTCTAAGCCACATCTCATGGACCAAAGCGCTTGTGCACTACATCATGTACCCTTCAGCCCTCAACGGCTTCCTTTACTCACGCACTTTCTCCAACTAGAAACCCTAAGTCTAAACTGCCACCTTGGAATCAGTGCTTCACACCACCTGGTGTTACAGGTCCCAACATCAGGAGTATCCCATCACCGCTAACTGAACCTCCTTTTGATCTCTACCTCCTGCCCCAACACCTAAGAGATGGACTACAGACGTCAACCTTCAACAAAGGGTGCGCAGTGACAACGGCTCTTCCAACAAAACAAACCTCCACCTTGTCCAATTCTGACCTCATCTCTCCACGCCCTATCACCATTCCTTCTCTCTTCTTCTGGAGTCACAGCTTTATCCTTAGAGCAAACTCTGGATTCCACATTCAGTCGAGTGTAACATAGATCCACTATTTGGCTTAGGTTCAGTGTCTTGCGAAAGTGAGGATGGATATCAGAAACTATATCACTCACCGCAAGACACAAGCTTTGCACATATGCCCAGCTACCCCAGGTTCTGAGCAAGACCAAGCTACTTCCAAGAAAGTGTGTTAAAGATCAGTCCCAATATTGTGGGCACACCGGTTCAGCTTTGAACAACAAGATTTATCTGAAACCCACTACAACAACCGGAAAGTCCAACATACCTACCGCGCACCAGCCAACGGTTGGTGTGTTTGCAGTCCAACGGCTGTCAATTACCCCACCAAGACTTCCGCTACCGGCTCTTTGTGCCACGGTATCTACTACATGGCAACAAACGACCAACGCGCCAAAACCACAACGGACCTGAAGGACAGATGGAGTCGCTTCGTGACTCCACCTTCACTAGAAGCTATGGCAGAAACACACTGGTTACGGATACAACTCTTGTACCGAATACCATAGGTGTAGCTATAGCTCTAGGAAAGACTCTAGGACCAGTATATGTACTACTGCATGTAATGTACTAATTACCCTTTTCCAAGGTCATTCGGTTTCTTCTCTTGGTCTCGGGCCTCGCCCTATCCCCACGCTGGCTCTTCCCTTTAGCTCCCCACCAATACTGATTCCTCTGATCTACATTCGCTCCTGGACAAACCTGTACTTCTTATGCTTGCCCTACTCAGCCGCATCCACGTCCACACCTTCATCGCTTTAGTTCTTGTACTCCTACGCACCGCACCCACTCTTGTTTACTACTCCTGATGCTGTAGTGCCCGTGTCGTTGATACCCCGCCCACTCAGTCTTTGTCATTGCTGAGGTCACCTCAGCGCTAAGGCTTTGAGCTCGCGCCTTAGGACTCTGGCTCAGACGTAGCTTCAGCTCTTCATCACACTCACCATACGGGCCGCGTGCGCATCTCCTCGTACTTTTCCTCCAATAATCCGCAAGCTGTTGCTCCCTGAATACATCTCACATGGCTTCCTATGACCTCTTGGCTTACTTCAACTGACGTCATTGTTTCCTCTGATCTCTTGTTCTCGTTCCATGAACCACACCCACATCGGTAACCCACTTACGTATTTTGACACACCTCGCATCACCCTGCACCATCCAACACCTGCACCATCCTATACCACCTACACCACCCTACACCTATACCACCCTGTACCATCCTATACTGCCCTTCACCTACACTAGCGTGCACCACCCTACACCATCCTGCACCATCGTGGACCTGCACCATCCTATACCATCCTACACCATACTGAACCTACACCATCCTACACCACCCTGTACCACCCATTACCCATACCACCCTACACCATCCTCCATCATCCTGTACCTACACCACCCTTACCACCCTGCACCACCCTACACCATCCTTTACCTACACCACCCTACACCACCTTGTACCATCCTACACCTGTACCACCCTGCACCACCCTCTAGCACCCTTCACCACCCTGAACTTGCACCACCCTATACCATCCTACACCATCCTTCACCTGCACCATCCTACACCACCTTCACCATCCTGAACCTGACCATCCTACACTACCTTGTACCATCCTACACGTGCACCACCTTGGACCACCCGGCACCATATTACACCTTTACCACCTTACACCATCCTACACCATCCTACACCATCCTACACCATCATTCACCTGTAGCATCGTGCACCACCTTGCACCTTGCTTCACCTACACCACCGTGCACCATCCAGCACCATCCTGCACCTACATCACCCTACACCATCCTGCACCATCCTACACCTACACCGTCCTGCACCATACTGTACTTGCATTCCCTACACCATCCTGTACCACCTTCTACCATCCTGTACCATCCTACACCTTCACCATCCTATACCATCCTGCACCATCCTACACCTATACCATCTTGTACCACCCTGCACCGTCCTACACATACACTACCCTGGACCATTCCGCATCACCCTACACCTTCACCACCTTGCACCATCCTATACCATCCTTCACCAGTATCATCCTGCACCACCTTGCACCATCCTTCACCTACACCATCCTGCACCATCCTGGACCACCCTTCACCTGCATCACCCTACACCATCCTGCACCATCCTGCATCACCCTACACCTGTACCATCGTGCACCACTTTGCAGCATCTTGCACCTTCACCTCCCTGCACCACCTTGTACCACCCTGCACCATCCTACTCCTTCACCACTATTCACCACCCTATACAATCCTGCACCTGCACCACCCTACACCACCCTGCATCATCCTACACCTATACCATCCTACACCACCGTGCACCACCTAGCACATGCACCATCTTGCACGACCCTTCACCATCCAGCACCTGCACCACCCTATATTATCCTGTACCACCCTACATTATCCTACAGCTGTACAACCCTGCACCAACCCACACCATCCTGCACCTGTACCATCCTACACCACTCTGCACCACCATACACTTGCACCATCTTGCACCATCGTACACCACCCTGCACCACACACCACCATCCTGCACCTTCACCACCCTTCACCACCCTACAACACCCTGCAGCATCCTGCACCTCTACCATGCTGCACCATCCTACACCATCTTGCACCTGAACCACCATGCACCAAAATACACCATCCTGTGCCTGCACCATCCTATACCATCCTACACCACCCTGCACATGTACAACCTTGCACCACCCTACACCATCCTGCATCTGCACCATCCTCCACTACCATGCACCATCGTGCACAAGCACCACCCTACACCACCCTTCACCATCCCACACCTGCACCATCCTACACCACCCTGCACCCACCTTCACCTGCACCATGCTCCACTGCCCTGCACTACCCTACACCTACACCATTCTACACCACCCTACACCACCCTACACCACCTTGCATCTACACCTCCCTACACCTCCCTATACCCCCCTATACCACCATGCACCTGCACCATCCTAAACCATCCTGCACCATCCTGCACCTCCACCATCCTTCACCACCCTACAACACACTGCACAATCATACACCTGCAGCACCCTACACCACTTTGCACCACCTAAGACCACCCTATACCTACACCACCTTGCACCACCCTACACCATCCTGCATCTGCACGACCCTCCACCATCCTACACCATCCTGCACCTGCACCACCCTCAACACCCTGTACCACCCTAAACCATCCTACACCTGTACCACCCTACACCATCCTGCACCATCCTACACATGTAGCTTCCCGCACCATCCTGTACCATCCTACACCTGCACCACCCTGCACCATCCTACACCACTCTGCACCTACACCACCCTGCACCACCCTGCACCACCCTTCACCTACACCACCATGCACCAACCTGCACCACCTTGCACCACCCTACACCTACACCATCCAGCACCACCCATCCTTACCTGCACCACTTTGCACCACCCTACTCCATCGTGTACCTGTACCATCCTGTACCACCCTACACCATCATGCACCTGCACCATCATGCACCATCCTGTACCATCCTGCACCTACACCACCCTCTCACCACCCTACACCAGCCTGCACCATCCTGCATCATCTTACACGTGTACCATCCTACACCACCATACACCATGTTGCACAAGCACCACCTTGCACCATCTTGCACCTACACCACCCTGTTGCATTCTACACCTGCACCACCCTTAACCACCTTTCACCATCCTACACCTGCACCAACCTACACCTAGTACCATCCTGCACCTGCACCACCCTGCACCACCCTATACCATCGTGTACGTAGACTAATGTCTACTACCGTGCATCCTCTTGCACCTGTACCACCGTGCACTATCTTGCACTACCCTACAATTCTCTACATCTGTACCAATCTACACCATCTTGCACTATCCTATACCTGCACCACCCTGCACCATCTTGCATCACCCTAAACCTACACCACCCTCTACCATCCTGTACCTCCTTACACCTGCACCACCCTACACTACTGTGCACTATCCTGCACCTGCACCATCCTGCACCATCTTGCACCATTGTGCACCTGCACCATCCTGTATAAACCTGCACCATCGTGCACCTACACCACCCTATACCACCATGCACCATCCTGCGCTTGCACCACCTTGCCTCACCCTGCACCATCCTGCACCATCTTGTACCTGCACCACCCCGTACCATCCTGCATCACCCTGCACCTACACCGTCCTATACCACCCTACACCATCCTGCACCACCCTACACCATCCTACACCTGCACCACCCTGTACCACCCTGCACCACCCTGCACCATCTTACACTGCACCACCTCACACCATCCTACACCATCCTGCACCTGCACCATCCTGCACCTCCCTGCACCATACTGTACATGCACCACCCTGCACCATCTTGCACCATCCTGCACGTGCACCACCCTGCACCTGCACCACCTTACACCACCATACAAAAACCCTTTACCTGCACCACTATGTACCACCTTGTACCATCCTGCATCTGCACCACCCTGTATCAATGTGCACCACCCTACATCTCCCTGCATCTGTACCACCCTGCACCATCCTACATCATCCTGCACCTACACCACCCTGCACCATCCTGCACCATCCTGCACCTACACCACCCTCTATCACCCTGGACCATCATGCATCTATACCACCCTGCACCACCCTGCACCATCTACACCTGGACAATCCTACACCATCGTGCACCACCCTACACCTGAACCATCCTCTACCACCCTGCACCATACTACACTTGTACCACCCTGTACCACCCTGTACCATCCTGCACCTGCACCACCCTACACCATCCTGCACCATCCTGCACCTGCACCACCCTATACCATCTTGCACCATCCTACACTTCCACCACCCTGCACCACCCTGCACCATCCTGCACTACCCTACACCACCCTGCACCATCCTGCACCATCCTACACCTGTACCACCCTGTACCTCCCTGCACGCTACGTGATGAAAAATGCGATTCTCTGTTCTTCCTTACGTGTCACTAGGTGCTGCCACATCTCCGAGGAACGGGGAGCTCCACTACGAGGGTTGGTCAGCTGCTCTCCTTTCCCGCCATACATTAAGTGTTAGATGGCGTAGGATTGGTCATGTGGTAAAGCGCGCGTGAAAGCATTGAACGCACGGAGGAGGATGCAGTCATCTACATCATTTTGCATTGGGTTGAAGTACAGTTTATCGAGTCCATGCTCGGTCGCCCATGTGAGGAACACGCCTTTCTATGCAAGGAAATCGCATGTTCATGGAGGGTAATTTTTTTTACATCACTCTAGGTGACAGCTGCTGCCGAGGTGACTTTCATCGCACTTTCACCGTCCCCATTATTATACCGAAGGTCCATGTTCATCGTACATCCTTCGCCAACCCCACATGATTCAGCTTGTCTACTTTAACATGTCGATATGTTGCCCGCAACGTGATCTTGTGCTGAACGAAGGGATGTAAATCTGTTGTCAGGTGTTTCGCACGACCCACTCGAGGAGGTAGCGGAAGGCCCGCACACTGTGGTCGCGAGAGAGATCCAGTGGATAGAGGAAGTAGAGGAATTCTTCACATCGCAGGCAGAAGTTCCATGCCAAAATCGGAAGGAGGTTTTGCCGCGTATGCTCAGTGCGGTCATTGACCACCATCAAATGGAGAAGAAAGTGGAAGGTAGCATGACAAGCGTTGTTGCACAAATCCGGCGGATACAAGTGCTACATGTATTTGAGGTAATCCTCCCATTCCTCTTGGATTATTACCAAGGAACGGGCAAGG
>SZWC01001364.1:114586-117086 GCA_023375785.1 Penium margaritaceum
CGTACATACATACATACATACATACATACATACATACATACATACATACATACATACATACATACACATACATACATACATACACACATACATACATACATACATACATACATACATACATACATACATACATACATACATACAAACATACTTACATACATACGTGCATACGTCCAGACGTGCATACGTACATACATGCATACATTTGTACAAAAAAACATACATACATACATATTGTTGGACATTATCTCAAAGATCGCTTCATGGACTGCAGCCACTAAGAAAATAAAGAGTAACAATACAGATTCATCTCCGGAGTTACACGACCAACATCCGAACGGTCTCACGACTGACGAACGTGCGAGTCTCGCCAAAACCAAACCAATGTATTCGTACGACAATGGTCCAGGCGAAACGTACCTGCGAAGATCGTGCCTGTACTCATCACTCTTCTATGCGTACGACTAGCAAAGCTGAATTGTGGTCTCGAGGCGCTTCCCCTTCTCTCACTCGCCCGAGCCGCCACCTCAATGCCTGCTTGACGAAGCGCGCTAGGTTAGGCCTTTCCTATTTGTACTGTTTGTATTCTACTCTATAATCAATCCATTGGATTCCTCTTCAGGCCTGCCCTCTGGGCCGCCTCTAGTCCCTTTGCTTTCATTGGTTTCTTAGCACTCGTGCTCTCGCACTACTCTAGTCTCCTCCTGCTAATGTCATCAATACACGAGCAATGCCCGCACCTTGGAAGAAGCTTCCACTCTCCTCTCTAAAGTACTGCATCCACTCATCTCAACAATTCCTCGATGCTCACACCTTTAGTGATGCACCCACACTTCTTTCTCATTGTTGTTTTCCATTTTTGCCTTGAATTTGCTTCTTGTCGATATCATTTTGCCTCTACTGGTGCTTTGATCCTCCATTGAAATGCTCAACCTTGTGACCGCGTCCACTTAATGGCAGCACCACCAATCTTCTGACATGGTATTAGAGTGCAAGTGACACGCCTGGCGCTTTCGTGCTCGTCGTTGTCGGCCGCACCTACTTCTGTTTTCATCATCCTCCTTTGCCTCGAAGAACTGTGGTCATCAGAAGAACTGTAGTGGCAGCGCTTGTTTTGAGTAAAGGTATTGTGGCAACACCATCCCACTCCCTCTTAGTGATTTCACGTATGAGGTTCTCCCCCTGCGCCCACTCCACTGCATTAGCAGCAGCTTCTGCTTTTCCATCATCTCTGCCGGCTATGCACGTGGTTCTGTCCCTGCGCCCATTCATTCTTCTCAGCCGCAGTATCTCGTCTTGCCACCGTTCTCATCACCATTTTCGCTTTTCGCCATGCATTCAATCATCCTTCATTTCAGCTGCATAGTCTCCTCACCATCAGCCACCGCACCATCATTTTGCATTTTCACCTCGTGTCGTTGTCTCGAGCCGCCCTTCCTCACGGTCAGTCCTCCACTGCCTCCACATCAACTCCATCATGGCCTTCGATCTTACTCTGTGTGGTCTCCCAAAACCCACTGTGAAACCGGATGGAACAAGCAACTACAAACTATGGAGCTACTCGGTCTCTCTTCTGTGTGACGCAGAAGGTTGAGGGAGTTACCCTTAGCCACCTGATCAGCAACACTAACACTGGGATAGAGCCACCTGATGTTGCCGCTTCCACCTCAATCGCCACCACTTTAGTCGTCCCTAGAGGAGATCCCTCGGGTGGAACCGTGTCCCATCCTGCTCAAATGGCCTCCTCATCCTCCCTTCCCGCTGCCTTTGCGTCCACTATCAGCCACGCCTCCTAGGAAGTTGCCAACAGCACCGCTCTCATGACCATCACGACCATCTCCTCTCCTGAGCTACGCGAAGATATCAGCATCCTCGGCTCCAAGACCTACGAAGTCTGGAAAGCACTTGAAGATCGTTTCAGCAACAACACATCCACTGCCTGTGGCATCAAAATCATGTCCCTCTTCTTAGTGCCTTTTGCCGTCCACACCAACATGGGGAGCTACATTGTTGCTGTCACCACCATTGCTCTCGACCTCACGGAAATGAAAATTGACCTTCCACCTGCTCTCGTCTGCACCGGTATCATCTCCGGTCTCCCTGGTCTGTATGATATCATCCGTCAATTTTTGCTACAGCTGCCTGTCGATGAGCTGACTATTGCCGTCATTAGCCCCAAGCTTATGGCAGTAGAGCAGGATTACGTTGCTAAGCAAGCATGGGAGACCACCATCGCCACCAACTTGTTCGAGACCATGGCCGCCACTGATGACAACTGCACGTTCAATCGCTTCCCCGCCTGCTCCAACACCATCCGCCATGGTCCTCTCAAGGGGACCAAGTGTGGTCGACGCAACTACCTGCCGCACGTCTCTGATCATCGCGCTATCGACGAGTGGCTGGACCAGAACCCCGGCAAGTCTTATGGCGAGCAACTCAACTGGAAGAAAGAGCGCCGTAAGCACTACTACAACCAGATGGGAAGCTCAAGCTGGCGTTC